>JAPDVR010000010.1:46407998-46705498 GCA_026230005.1 Gila orcuttii
AGAAGTCCGGGTAAATAAAGACAAGAACTCCTTCATACTGTAGAGACTCCTTATTCCCCCTGGAAAGTTTCATTACTTTTAGCTTATACTGGACATAGTGGACCTTTACCAGGATCGGCCTAGGACCCTTGGCTCTGGAGTTGTCTTGGATATCTGTACGATGACAGTGCTCGATCACCGGAGGAGTGGGAAAATTCACTTGACCTAGGAGCTGTGGAATCAGATGTCTCATGAAGCCAAGGATATCTCGCCTCGGCCCTCTCTGGGATGCCAATGAATCGTAGGTTGGAGCGTGTGCTTCGGTTCTCAGCGTCCTCCACCCATGAGGTCAGGTCAGTGTTTTCCTTTTCGAGCACTTTCACACGTTTGACCAGGACTGTTATATCATCCTCGTTTGAGCTGACTCTCTGCTCAAGCTCGATCACCTGCTCTCCAAACATTTGAAGCGATCCATCTATTTTGGTCAAGTTGGCTCCAAGTGAATCAATTTTGGCGTTCATGTGTGAAATCACATCAAGCTTCATTTGCTGCATCATGTACAAAATGCTTTGGAGAGTAACTGTCTCATCACCCATTGAGAGACCAGCCTCTTTCCACTTACACAAAGAGAAGGATATGGCCCAATAACTAGTTGGTTTAGAGCTGAAGATTAGTTTAGTATGCCTTTCTTAAAACCACTAGTAGACCATTGCACAAAGTTTTAGAGTGGAAAAATGTCACAGTGACCTTAAAATCAAGCCGCTGGGTCAGCAGACTGCAGCACACACTCACACCACGGCCCATTTCTGTCATATGAATTCAACAATTAACTTTAATACTGTGACTTTTATTTTGACACCTTAAAATAAAGTGTAACCAAGTTTCCCTATCGGTCAGTCACTACAACGTAGGTCATGACTGACCAATAGGAATCTCGCTAGAGAGGCCAATCTACTTCGCGTGAAACTAAAACAAGCCAATACACATTGGCGTGCAATCATTTGCATCAGCTGCGCGCCCTCGTTAGCGCGGGTATAAACGAGCAGCTGGTGCGATTGCACACTAGCTTTTTGCTTCGGAGCCAAACACTTCGATGCCTCTGCTTCAGTTGAAGTCTACGGTTACGAGCCTCTCTGAACCTCTCGTTCCCGGTGCGGGCGTGACAACACGACAGCGCGAGCAGTCTCTCTCTCTCTCTCTCTCTCTCTTTCTTTTTCTTGTTTTTTGTTTAAACTGAGCAAAAAGAAAGAGCTGTTTTAACAGCTGGTAAGGTGCGCTTCGAGCGCTCAAAGGCTGTTATAACAGCTGGTAAGACCAACGAGAGATTCAGCGCACAGACGGGTGCACATTCCCATCTGTGATCGCTGTGACTGTTCCCCTGTGTGTTTCAGCACCAGTGAGAGTAGTTCCTAAAAGAGCTTACACAGATAGTTCGCGTCTTTTTCAAGATGACGTTCTATCTGTGTGTTTCTGGATGCGGTCGTTACCTGGGGTCGCGGGATGGTCACGATCGCTGCCTTGTGTGTCTGGGCCTCGAACACGCACAGGCAGCGTTCGTGGATGAGTCATGTACCCATTGTGGGAAGATGACCATCTCGGAGCTGAGGTCGAGACTCTTGTTCCTGCAAAGGGGCGGAGTCCCCGTGCCTGCACCTCGTTCCAACCCCCCTTCGCGGGTTGCTACGGGCAGTGACACGGGTGACCTGAGGATTACAGTGAGCGCGCTTCCTTCGGGGAACCAACCCCCTAGGAACCCTCACTCCTCTCATGCTCCGCAACCAGTTGAGCTGCCAACGGAACGTTCTGGACCATCCTCGAGATGTGTACCAGTCGTTTCGTTCGGCGCTCCCTGCGACGACTAGATGTCGATCGCTGCATCGGAGGGTGGGTCAGACCTCTCCGCGGACGACGGCTCAGAGTCGCTGCCTCCTTCGGGTGTGCCAGCAGTGCCCGAGTCGGACCCGGAGATGATGGCCATGCTTTCCCGGGCCGCCAACAGGATCGGGCTCGTGTGGAACCCTCCACCGTGTCCCGAGCCCTCGAGGTTGGACGATTGGTATCTCGGGGTGGCGCGCGCTGGTTCTCAGCAACCCACCCCAGTGCCTTTCTTCCCGGAGGTGCATGAGGAGCTCACAGGGACGTGGACGGCACCTTTTACTGCCAGAAACCGTCTCGGTGGCTCCTCCTCCCTCACCACCCTTGATGGCGGGGCAGCTAAGGGATACACGCGTATCCCGCCAGTGGAACGGGCCGTTGCTATGCAACTGTGCCCTAACTCCACTTGGCGTGGAGAACCGTGTCTTCCTTCCCGGGCCTGTAAGTACTCGTCAGACCTGACCGGCAAAGCTTACAAGGCCTGTGGGGAAGCTTCCTCTGCCATGCACGCTATGGCGTTGTTGCAGGTTCATCAGGCCAAGGCACTGAAGGACCTGCACGAGGGTGGTCATGATCCACAAGTTCTCCAAGAACTTCGTGCCGCAACTGACCTCGCGCTTCGTGCGACGAAGGTCACTGCGCGGTCAGTGGGTCGTGCGATGTCCACACTTGTGGTCCAGGAACGCCATCTCTGGCTGTGTCTGGCTGACATGCGGGAGACCGACAAGATCAGGTTCCTTAACTCCCCCGTGTCCCAGACCGGCCTCTTCGGTGACGCGGTCGAGAACTTCGCCCAGCAGTTCTCGGCTGTACAGAAGCAGACTGAGGCCATCAGACACATCCTGCCGCGGCGGTCAGCTGCTGCCTCCACCCCACCGCCCGCGGCTCCTCGGTCTGCTCGTCGCCGTGGGCGTCCTCCTGCGTCTGCCCCTGCTCCCGCGCCGCAGCAGCAGCCTCCATCTAAACGCCGCCGTGGAGCCAGTCGCAGGCAGGGCGCCCCGCCCGTCCAGGCCCCCGCCAAGAGGGGCGGCAAAGACAAGGGTAAGCGGCCCTAGGACGGGCGACCCGGAGATGGAAGGGACTGCTCTCCAGGAGACGATGACTGCATCGCTCCCTCCCCCGGAAGAGGGCCGGGTGGTAAATCCTTTGTTTCATTTTGTTTGTGTTCCGCCGCTGGCCTTAAAACCAGCGGTACCCAAATTCTCAATAAAAGAGCAGTTTCTATCATCTCTGGGTCCGAAGAAGACCCGGAGAGCAGTGGGGGGTTGGAATCCTCACCACTCTCATCCGCCTCTTCTTTCGCCAGCCGGCAGCTGTGTACGGTCCGAGAACGCCACCGAGCCGCCTCCCGCACCTCCTGCCCCGTGGAATCAGGTAAGTGCTGCACAGCACACTCAGACCCCGCTACGGGCCGCCTCCCAGAGAGAGCCCCCCGAGCCGCGTCCCTGTGTTCCACTTCACTGCCCCACTCCGGGTACGCCTACGGTCCCTTTGGTCCCGCTTGTACGGTCTCTGCGAGCCTGGTTAGCGCTCCCCAGTCCGTCTCGCTGGCTCATTCGAACCATCAGGCTCGGCTATGCGATTCAGTTCGCCCGGCGTCCCCCCAAGTTTCGGGCCATCCACTCCACTACAGTGAGAGCAGCCGATGCCCATGTCTTGCGTGCGGAGATCGCAGTCCTACTGGCGAAGGATGCGATAGAGCCGGTCCCTCCAGCCGATATGAGGTCAGGGCACTACAGTCCCTACTTCATTGTACCCAAGAAAGGTGGTGGGTTACGACTGATCTTGGATCTGCGAGTTTTGAATCGGAGCCTCCACAAGCTACCGTTCAAAATGCTCACGCAGAGACGCATTTTCGAATGCATCCGTCCCCAAGATTGGTTTGCAGCGATCGACCTGAAGGACGCGTACTTTCATGTCTCGATTCTTCCTCGACACAGGCCATTCCTGCGCTTTGCGTTCGAGGGTCGAGCATATCAGTACAAGGTCCTACCCTTCGGGCTGTCCCTGTCCCCACGTGTCTTCACGAAAGTCACGGAGGGGGCCCTTGTTCCCATGAGAGAACAGGGCGTTCGCATCCTCAACTATCTCGACGACTGGCTCATACTAGCACACTCTCGAGATCAGCTATGCGAACACAGGGACCTAGTGCTCAGGCACCTCAGCCAGTTGGGTCTTCAGGTCAACTGGGAAAAGAGCAAACTCTCCCCTGTGCAGAGGATCTCTTATCTCGGTATGGAGTTGGATTCGGTCACCCAGACAGCGCGCCTCACAGAGCAGCGTGCTCAGTCGGTGCTGAACTGCTTGAACACGTTCAAAGGCAGGACAGCGGTCCCACTGAAATTCTTTCAGAGGCTCCTGGGGCATATGGCAGCGGCAGCAGCGGTAACCCCGCTCGGCCTACTTCATATGAGACCGCTTCAGCACTGGCTTCACGGCCGAGTCCCGAGATGGGCGTGGCATCACGGCACTCACCGGGTGGCAATCACACCGGCGTGCCGCCAGACCTTCAGCCCGTGGTCAGACCCCTTGTTCCTGCGGGCAGGAGTCCCCTTGGAACAGGTGTCCAGGCATGCTGTGGTATTCACAGATGCCTCTGCCACCGGCTGGGGTGCCACGTACAACGGGCATGCAGTGTCAGGGGTGTGGATGGACCCCCAACTGCATTGGCACATCAATTGCCTCGAGTTGCTGGCAGTACATCTCGCTCTGAGCCGCTTGAAAAGGCCGCTACAGGGCAGGGACGTGCTGGTCCGTACGGACAACACGGCGACCGTTGCGTACATCAACCGACAAGGTGGTCTACGCTCCCGTCGCATGTCGCAACTCGCCCGCCATCTCCTCCTCTGGAGTCAGAAGCATCTGAGGTCGCTTCGAGCCATGTATGTCCCCGGCGTGCTCAACCGTGTGGCCGACGAGCTATCACGAGCTGTGCTTCCGGGAGAATGGCGACTCCACCCCCAGGCGGTTCAGCTGATCTGGAGAGAGTTCGGGGAGGCTCAGGTAGACCTGTTTGCCTCCTCAGAGACCTCCCACTGCCAGCTGTTTTACTCCCTGACCGAGGGAACACTCGGCACGGACGCACTGGCTCACAGCTGGCCCCGGGGCCTTCGCAAATATGCGTTTCCCCCAGTGAGCCTACTTGCGCAGACACTGTGCAAAGTCAGGGAGGACGAGGAGCAGGTCCTTCTGGTGGCTCCCTATTGGCCCACCCGGACTTGGTTCCCAGAACTCATACTCCTCGTGACAGTCCCTCCCTGGCCCATTCCTCTGAGGAAGGATCTTCTGACTCAGAGACGGGGCATCCTATGGCACCCGCGTCCAGACCTCTGGAAACTCCATGTCTGGTCCCTAGACAGGACGCGGAGGTTTTAGGTGACTTACCCCTTGAGGTACTTAACACCATCACTTCAGCACGGGCGCCGTCCACGAGACATGTTTACGCCCTGAAGTGGAACCTGTTCGTCGAGTGGTGTTCTTCTCGTCGAGAAGACCCCCGAAGATGTTCGATAGGGTCTGTGCTTTCCTTCTTGCAGCAGGGGTTGGAGCGTAGACTGTGTCCCTCCACCCTCAAAGTACATGCTGCCGCTATTTCAGCTTATCACGACCACATAGATGGCAAAACAGTTGGGAAGCACGACCTGGTCGTCAGGTTTCTTAGGGGGGCGAGACGATTAAATCCTCCTCGACCCCCCTCCATACCCTCTTGGGATCTTTCCCTGGTGCTTCGAGCACTTCAGGATGTTCCCTTTGAGCCTCTGCAGTCAGTAGACTTAAAGCTTCTTTCCATGAAGACTTTGCTGCTGGTTGCACTGGCCTCTGTCAAGAGGGTAGGAGACCTGCATGCATTTTCGGTCGACGAATCGTGCCTAGAGTTCGGGCCGGGTGACAGCCATGTGGTACTAAGACCCCGGCCTGGCTATGTGCCCAAGGTTCCTACCACTCCCTTCAAAGACCAGGTAGTGAACCTGCAAGCGCTGCCTTTGGAGGAGGCAGACCCAGCCCTGGCTTTGCTCTGTCCCGTTCGCGCTCTGCGTATGTACGTGGACAGAACTCAAAGCGTCAGGACCTCAGACCAGCTCTTTGTCTGTTACGGAGGCCAGCAGAAGGGAAAGGCTGTCTCCAAGCAGAGGATGGCCCACTGGATAGTGGATGCCATCGCCTTGGCTTACCAAGCACAAGGCGTGCCCTGCCCGCTCAGGCTGCATGCACACTCCACGAGAGGCGTTGCATCCTCCTGGGCGCTGGCACGTGGCTCCTCGCTAACAGATATCTGTAGAGCTGCGGGCTGGACGACACCTAACACGTTCACTAGATACTATAGCCTACGTGTAGAGCCGGTCTCCTCCCGTGTTCTCACCCTAGACGGGTAGAAGCACGGAGAGGCCTGGTTCCGTCGGCTTGCTGCACCCTACTGTGCACCCTTATTGCTCCAGAGTAAAACCTGTCGAGTCCTCCAAACCCCTCGGCCCGGACTTGGCGGAGCGTCCGGCGCCAGGCCCTTATCCGCTGAATCCTTGAGAACCGGATCTGGGCTGGGTTCCATATGTGTGACCCTACGGGGATCCCATATGTGTATACTTCCACGGACACTCCTATCGGAAGCCCGTGTCTTTCCCTTGGGCTAAGTCACCCATT
Source organism: Gila orcuttii (assembly GCA_026230005.1). NCBI lineage: Eukaryota > Metazoa > Chordata > Actinopteri > Cypriniformes > Leuciscidae > Gila > Gila orcuttii. Next base: position 46,414,491 of record JAPDVR010000010.1, read on the forward strand.
ATTTCGTATGCAGTACAACCTCGGGTTAGTCCATACGTATTTTCCACATAACTCTTTGAAGAAGTGGCTTCCGCAGCGTTCTCCTTCCTAAACGGGGAGGGCACGCTTCCCAGTGTTATCAAATATCTCACTGTATGGGTTATCACGGAACAACAGTGTCAGACTCACTCTGTGTAGGCCTCCTCCTATCGTCCTTCCAGGCAAGGAGGTGTAGAGGCTCGCACAGGGGCGCTGGATGGGGTGCAGCGGCTGTGGCGCTTTGGTAGGGATTCCTATTGGTCAGTCATGACCTACGTTGTAGTGACTGACCGATAGGGAACGTCTCGGTTACATATGGTAACCCTCGTTCCCTGAGGGAGGGAACGGAGACGTAGGTCCCGTCGCAACATCCGCTGCCGCCCGCCGGGGCGGCCAGCTTTCTCAGGCTTGGCTCCTCAGCAAAAAACTAGTGTGCAATCGCACCAGCTGCTCGTTTATACCCGCGCTAACGAGGGCGCGCAGCTGATGCAAATGATTGCACGCCAATGTGTATTGGCTTGTTTTAGTTTCACGCGAAGTAGATTGGCCTCTCTAGCGAGATTCCTATTGGTCAGTCATGACCTACGTCTCCGTTCCCTCCCTCAGGGAACGAGGGTTACCATATGTAACCGAGACGTTTTTTTATTAAAAATTCAAACACACTTTTGCAGGAACATGAGGGCATATGACATAAGGCAACATTGAGGTTTTTATTTTTACAACTTACTGCGCATAATAACTTGATAAACTATGGATGGTGTTGCAGTTATGTACACCAGCTTACCACAGACCTTATTTTACTCATACATTGAATTTTTTCTTTATTTGTTGACAAATCACACAACAATTAAATACAAAATAACAATAACAGTAAAAATCAGTAAATAAATAATGATATTAATACTGGAGGGAACCACTGGCGAATCAGTCTTCTGGGTCTTGACGTCATAAACCAGATTATTAACATGTAACGACACATTTAATGATCAGAAACTTCACATTCACAGTGTTCTGAGTCTGAGCAGCTTCACAGAGGCGGAGGAGTTTGTGAATGCAGCAAACGTAAACTATTTAAACTTCCTCTTCATATTTCAGCATAATATTACAAATAATTAAGAACATAGTAAAAAATATTACTTCATGCCAAAATAAATATCAACTAAACAATACTAACAGAAATGTGTCTTACAAAAGTGGTTTGTTTCTTTTTCACAATACATACTCTTTCAAAGCCGATTTACGAGGAATAATGCAACACTTTCATCACTTTATTCACAGGAATGAACTTCAGGAGAAGCTAAAACTATTTCTCATGCCTCATGCCATATTAAATAGACATTATCTAAACATACATATTCAAAAAGAAAAAAAATAACAAATACACTTTCAGACTTTCACAGTTTGACATAGACATGCTTGCTCACTGTTATGTGAATACTTTAAGATTTTTTTTCTAACAATAATTGATGGATTTAATATAGAAAAATTACCTTGTAGTTCATGAATTATAATTGGTCACCTTTCAGTTTCCAGCTGATCTTTATATGTCCCTTTAACCAGTAAACAAATTAATCTTGCTGAGGAATGCAGTCCAAATGTTATAAACTAAATATATATTGCAGACAGATGTTGACCAATCCTCTTCGGTTGGTTCTGAAGGCAGTGAAATGTTCTGGACTACTGTACAATATTTTCCATTGGGATACTTTGGTCATGAATTACTTGGGAGGAATTATGTTCTGTTTTCCTGATCCAGCATTTGTGTTTCTTAATGACAGTAAATATAATCAGAGCCAGCAGAACGCCAGAAGCACCGGCAGTGCAACAGACAAAGCCCAAAACCTTATATCTGGAGGGAGGAAGAGAACACAGTTTTAAAAAAATGTTTTTTTTTTAACTCACTAGCTACAGTACGTTTACATGGACACCTTTTGGTTCAATCGGAATTAACTTTTTTGAATTGATTTTTTGACATGCACTCTGCACGAATATACCGCCGCTGTTCACGCATAACTATTCTCCTCTGGTTCTTTATTTGTTTTAAACAGCAGACTTAATATTTATCCGTCTCTGGTCATGATTTGGAGATAATGAACATATTAACCGCTTTGCCGCTGCTTATATTGATCACGCAGTAAAACCCTGCGCCCCAAAACCAGTCGTGTGTGTGTGAGAGTCTGAAACAAGCACTGGTGGCCGTTGTCCTGCTCCACTACACACACACTGAGTGAAATGAGGATTTTAGAATAACGGGACACTCATTTATACGACACTTTATTCAACAGGAAGAACCATAGACATCATATAGATAGACGCCATATCGACCGCTACTGCCTATTGGCGCGGACGAGCCGTGGAGCCGCCATCTTAAACCGGTCACCCGCTCCGCTCAGTGTAATCTGTTTGGCAGGAGCAATGAGCTGCCAGCGCATTAAATTAATCATATCTCACTGATAGAGCTGCACGAGTAACACAAAAATCATAATCGCCGATTATTCCCTTGAAATTGTAATTGCGATTATTAATTACGATTATCACAATTAACATTGAATAGGCGTATTATAATACATTTTTACACAAAAATTGTTAACACACACACACAAGTACTGTCCCCCTTTACTTAACATAGCCTACCGCCGCCGCATTTGCGCGTGAAATTGAAGAGTGCGCGCTACGAGCACAGTATAGCAACGGGACAGGGGTGCGTTTCCCAAAGCCAACTATGGTCGCAAGTTCCGTCGTTACCAATAGAGTTCAATGGAAATTGCGATCATAGTTGGCCAACGATGCTTTTGGGAAACGCACCCCAGGACAGTAAAGTCCGTTTTTCTGAGGTGAAAGTCTTTTTATTTCAGCGTACACTTACGTCACTGCCTGGTATGTCATATTGTGCTGGGTTTTCTGTAGTAGTCGTGATTCGCCTCTCATAACATAATTATGCTCTAAACACACACGCAGAGTGGATTTTCTTTTGTAATTGCAGCTTTGAACGATTACGTAATCGTGGCATCCGTAATCGTAATCGCGATTAGAAATTCAATTAATTGTGCAGCCCTACTAACTGAATAACGAAATGATTTTCACGCGGGTTTTTTTGCTGCAAAGGTCATACACGTAGCTACGATACAGGACACATTGAATATTTTGTTCACAAAATACAACCAATAGTACGGTAATGCAAGGTCGGCGCTATGGTGGGGCATTCGAGGGCCGTGCCCCCCCTAGCGCTCATTGATGCCCCTCCTACCAGAGTTTCTAATACAATGCTAAATCATAAATCAGATGTAGGCTATGTCTAATGAGATCTAATATGTGTTAGTGCCAAGAATTTTCACGTGAAGAAATAATGTTGGATATATTCAATCCGACTTATATTTTTAAGTGCTTGAATGGTCCAGTGGTGGAATTTTAGACTGGCGTGCAAGAGATTCTGGGTTCTAACCCACACTCGAATTTTTTTTTTTTTTTTTTTCTCATTAAAACCGATTATGTTTATCAGTGGTTGTCAGGGACATGTTTGAGTGCATTTTACGTTGTGATTTCACCGGTACGAATAGAGATTTCTCCGCAACCGATCAAGCGCGCGTCCGTTTGAAGATGTTTCTTGTGGCAGCGCGAGCCACAAGAGAACACTATCAGCACCACAGATCACCACAGCACTTTGAATGGCGTGTCCCAAAAAATATCCCTTTTAGTTATTTTTTTCAATATTAAATGTACAAATTTTTACTTAAATGAAATAATGGCTTGGTTGAATTCTAATGTATAATTTCTTGATAACAGACCGCTTCTAAGTATAGCACACCGTTGCCATTAAAAACAGAGCATTGCCATGGACACAGTATGTTCACGCGGAAGCAATACAATCGTTTTTAAATCAAACTTCTATAAATTAATTTTTTTTTGTGTGTGTAAAATTATTTATTTGTAAAGTAGCCACAAATTCGCAATTAACAAATAATAATAATAAATAAAAAACGTGTTTCGTTTTTTAAAGCATTTCTGCTGTGTTAGCAGAAAAAAAAAATTTCTCAAACGGCAGTGCCCCCCCGCGGATGACCCAATGCCCCTCCAGTAGATCTGCTCTGGCGCCGACTCTGCGGTAATGTTAAATGTTAAATCTTACTTGTGAAAAGTAATCCCCGAGTGATGGTCCGCCGAAGTGAGCAGGAATATGCTGCACAGTGCTCTGGCATCTACTGCTGCTATGCAACGCAAATAGGAGTATGACCGGTTTAAGATGGCGGGCGCATTTCTTGCGCCACAGCGGCCAATAGGGCATCTAGTCTCTATATGATGTCTGTGGAAAGAACGGCTTGTTCTGTGCGTCTCACGTCATTACGCTATTTCAACGTCATTGCACATGCGCAATCTTTTCAGTTTCGGTTTTTAATCAGATCAAGTGTTTACATGTTCTCTCGATCAGATTTACAAAAGGAATAAACCAGCCCTTTCAATCTGATTGAAATTCAAATCGGATCGAGCTCAATCAGTTTGATTAAGTGATGTTTACAAGGCTTTTTAGTCCGATTGAGCCGTCAGTTCGATTATAAGGGTCCATGTAAACGCAGCTACTGTTTAAAGATTGTGTACATCTCTCAATGTCTCCTGTTTTACTTACTATGTTGTTCAGTATCATTAGTTGTGTGATCTTTATATGTTCCCGTTGAGCGTGTACCAGGTTCTGTAGAGAATATCAAAGGTTAATCACACAGTTTAACATTTGCTGTTCAAATCATGATGAATAATCCTCAGCTGTCCAAATGTTTTAAATAATAATATTTCTGCTCATCCACTGATCTTCTCTCACCTGTGACTGTGACTGTGATCAAGACTTTATTATTAGAGTCCAGAACTCTGTATGTTCCTGTGTCAGTGACTGTAAACTTTTTAATAGTCAGATTTCCATCACTGTCAGTCAGTCGATCACTGCTGACCCCGTGACCTCTCCTCCACACCTCTGTCCAGCCGGAGCGAGAGTTTTTCTCCACTTTATCAGCGTTGGACAACAGAACATCCAACTTCAGATCCTCTCCTTTCTTCACAGAGATCTCATCTGAGAACAAACAGAGACATTCATCATTATTATAATGGTGTCAATCAATCAAGACATACAAATTTAAACATTTAAAAATCAGCCATTGGAAACCCCGTATTGGAGACGATTGATCTTATATATTATGCGGGACGTGTCCCATTCAGAGTCTCTGATGGTTACAGGCCCTGCAAGACCAACACAATCACTGAAGGAAATCCAGAAAACTCAGTTTTGACTTTACCATGAATATGAAGATGATATTCCCTGATCTGTCGCTGCACTTCTCTCTGATCATTATTGTAATAGACTCTTAAAATGTATTTCCCAGCGTCACTGTAGATCAGATCCTTGATGATGACGTCACATGATCCTTCTTTAAACACTCTGTCATTTTTACTCTCACATTTTTTATTCGCACAAACAAGGATGTTTTTTGAGAGTCTGTTTAAAACAATATCTGAAATGTCTCTGGCCTCAAATTCACACGGCAGAGTGGCGTTTTCTCCTTTCTTCCCCGTCACAGATCGAGGGGTGTTTCCTACAGGAGTGGTTTCTGCAAACACACAGAAACAAACAAAGTATCAATACCTGTACAAGACTAAAACAGGAAAATAAAAAAATAAAAAACTGGTCAAAAAGTCCAAAATGGCAAAAATACATATGTATTATAAACACAGTATGTGTCTAAATCCCAGCTGATTATTCTCTTCATTCACAGTTAAGACCTGATCCACTTTTAGGACAGTGTCTTATTGGTCTTTCAGAGCTTCATTCATGAACAGGTGACGATCAGAAAAGCTGAAAAATTTGGCTGCTAAAATACAGCCAGTTCTGTAAGGTTCTGTAAACATTCCTGAACTATGTTTATTAATAGATGAACTGAATGATGTCATGTCAGTGATGATCAGTGTTGCCAGATGTACGATAATTATCGTATTTGTACGATAATTTTGACCTCTGTACGATGTACGATCAATAATGAAAAAAATCCCATAATGTAGTACGACAATTTCAGAGTTTTCAGTCGTTCGTCCAAACACACATCCTACCGCTTCTCTCTCTGACCCAGAATCATTTCGCACACCTGCCTGCACGCAAGCACACACACACACACACACAGGCACCCCCTGTGCCTGTGTGTATACGTGCACACACACACACACAGCCACCCCCCCACCCCCGTCAACAAAACCAAACAATCAATCCAACATGTTGGGATAAATAGCTGTATTCTGCACGTTTACGTCGTGTACGATAATAACTTCTGGTACGATAATTGGACATTTCCAATCTGGCAACACTGGTGATGATGTAATATATGCTGGGTAATTTCCATTATTAAAGTTGCAGTAGGGAGTTTTGAGAAAATGTTGACTTAGCCTGAAAATTTGAACAAGCACAACTTCCAGGTCCAACCCCCTTGCTCTCTGCTGCGCTACAGCCCTCCCTCCACAGCTCCTCCCCCACAGCGGAGCCTGCCGTGAACGCGCAGGCTAGTAAACAGGACCACCAGTGTTGCCAGATGTACGATAATTATCGTATTTGTACGATATTTTTGACCTCTGTACGATGTACGATCAATAATGAAAAAAAATCCCATAATGTACGATAATTTCAGAGTTTTCAGTCGTTCGTCCAAACACACATCCTACCGCTTCTCTCTCTGACCCAGAATCATTTTGCAGGCTCGCCTGCCTGCACGCAAGCACGTATACACACACACACACAGGCACCACACGGCGTCGCCCGGCCCGCACGTCAACACTACAACCCCCCCACCCCCCCACCCCCCCCCACCCCCCCCCCCCCCCCCCCCCCCGTCAACAAAACCAAACAATCCACCCTACATGTGGGGATAAATAGCTGTATTCTGCATGGTTACGTCGTGTACGATCATTTTCTTCCAAATACGATAATTTTGAACTACTGGTACGATAATTGGACATTTCCAATCTGGCAACACTGAGGACCACCGATGACGGCAGATTATAAACAGTTATGGAACATTCACTAATAGGGACGAAACATCAACGATATGCTTTACATTGACTATGGCCTGCCCATACTTTGACTACAAACTTGGTCCTCAAATCATTATGTATTTTGCAATACATGTAACTTTATAACGTCGCACTCTTTCTATAAGTTATAAATAGATAGTAAGATAACGTTAAAGGATTAGTTCACTTTAAAAAAAAACTTTTGCTGATAATTTACTCACCCCCATGTCATCCAAGATGTCCATGTCTTTCTTTCTTCAGTCGAAAAGAAATTAAGGTTTTTGATGAAAACATTCCAGGCTTTTTCTCCATATAATGGACTTCAATAGTCAACGTTTCAAGGACCAAATGACAGTTTCAGTGCAGCTTCAAAGGGCTTTAAACAATACCAGACGATGAATAAGGGTCTTATCTAGCGAAACGATCGGTCATTTCAAAAATAAATAAAAAACTTTAAGTTTTATAAGCACAAATTCTCGCCTTGCTCTGTTCTGTGATGCACGTTCGTGACTCTCCTGTTTGAACTCGTTCATCAAAATGAACAAATCTTTTTCGAATCATTTCGTTCGTTGAATGAACGACATGACTCCGAAAAAGACTCGTTCGAAATGAACGAATCTTTTTGCGAGTCATTTCGTTCGTTGAATGAACGAAATGACTCGGAAAAAAGATTCGTTCATTTGGATGAACGCGTTCGAACAGGAGAGTCACGAACGACGGTACGCGCTCGCGCTGTGCAAGAGAGGGGTGATCAGCGCGTACACGAGCGTGATTGACACTGCTAAGACATTCCTCCTGGCTCTGATTGGTTGTTTCTGACCGGGAGCGGTGTATTTCTGCAAATGGCAATAGGACCACTGGGAGGAGCCAGAGGAGCTCGATTTTTTCCACATATTATCTGTCTCAAATTCTACTGTGAGGACATAATGACAGTTTTAACAAATATTTGTTTACAAAAGCTACCTACTGGAGCTTTAACCCACGAATGTCAAGCAAATTCACTTAGTGAAAAATAGAAACAATCGACTTGATCAACTATAAGGAGCTAAAAATCAAACATTGTTACAATTTAACAAGAAAAATTATACTGACCGCTATATTTGATAAACAGCAGCAGCAGCAGAAGTTTTGAAAACCTGATGATAAAAACAGAAGAGCTGGTTTATGTCACAGATACAGACACACACACACACACACACACACACACACACACACACACACACACACACACACAGGGATAAAACGCTTTCCTGAACTAGCCTATATGGTAAAATATTACTAAACAATGACTTTCATTTTCAGTGATCCACAGCAAAAAACAGGCTTTAGAAATTCACTAGCAATCTAATACTTATCTGTTATCTCTATAACTTAAGAAACATCATCATAATAGCAATAATTGATTCCGCATTCCGATTTATTTTCGCGTCACTATATTAGGATTAAACAAACAGAACTATTGGTAGCTAAAATAACAAGCTGGATTTATATTAAAAAACTTACATGGTTCTGCAGGAACTGTATCTTCACTTCAGGCGTCGACAGATTGTAATCAGCTCGTTCAGTGAGATGAAACACAATCAAAAGTGTCCCATTCTCGGAGTGTCTCATCGGGAGAATCCCCCGGAAATTCCCGATCATAAATTGTGTCAGTTTGACATGGATGGGAAATTCATGGTTTATTTTCAATGAGAGAGGCCCAACGAAGGTGATTTAACACACACACACACACACACACACACACACACACACACACACACACACACACGTCCGCAAATTAAACTAATTATTGATATAATACCACTTATTAGGCTATAGGTTAAGTAGCCTATGTAGTGTCAGTACAAATCGACTGTCTCTTTCCTGTGCACACACACACTTATAAAGCTGATGCACGTATCTGAGCACTCTGATGTTGTATATATAGCCATATATGCTTCGTGACTCTTTATTTGTGTTACAGTCACTCACTGAGCAGCTTTGTCCCGGAGCACACCGTACTGTTCAGTGTTTTCTTTCTTCTTCTTTTTTCTTCATGTAGGCCTAAGCCTATAACCTGTAGGCTATTACATTTTATCATATATTCTGTCATATAAACTATATTAAAAAAAAAACTAAAATAATTAGGGCATCATTTGCCTCCAACTCTGTTGATATTAATTACAGTTATTATAATTGTTGTTGTTGTTACGTTTATTTTATTGCCACATTTTAATATGTAAATTATATCATCAGAAAACTAAACACATTCAGCTTTGTCAGGGTTTTATGCATTTGTGTTTATTTCAGCAGTTTATGGCTGCTGTAAATTTTTCCTCCCACAAGATGGCGCTGTTTTAGACACTAATGCTTCAAATCTTTTCCCCAAACAGAGAAAAGCTTTAAAAAAATTTTTAAGAGGCTTCATTTCTCCATCCCTAGTGTAAAGTAAAGTGAGCAAAACCAAAACTGAACGTAACCCACAAATGTAGCACTTCCTGAAATTGAAATTTATATCAAAGATCAATCATACATCTAATACATCAAGTCGGCCTATATCCTTTTCAACAGCCCCTATAAACCAGTTCATATGTTTCAGTTTCAAGTTTTTTTAATAAATGATATTTTATTAATAAGGTTCGGGAGGAACACGTTCTAATGATCAAACAATCAAGTCATTCCAGCCAGACGTCAGCAATCAGTAATCAACAGGTCCACTCAATCAGCATGAGTAAAGCCTATAAATATACGTAGTCGACTCACCCTTATTCCTCTACAGTTTTCAGCATCCCTCCACCACCCCATCTCCTCACACTTTCCTGGTTATCTTCCTAAACAGAGAAAGGGGGGAGTACTCTGGGTTCGGGCCCAATTTCCGAGCTCGGAGCCCTCCTCCCCCCGGACAGCACGCCAAATACGCATAACCATTTACTCTCTGATCATTCGTAAGTGTGAACTCATGAACACATTTGTATTGCCTTGTGAGGAGGCAATACAACACATAACACATTTGTATTTGTATTGTCGTGGTGAGGAGGGGTTGCGGTTCGGTGGGCTTGGGATCTCGACACTGCTTTTTGCGGATGATGTGGTCCTGATGGCATCATCGGTCCGTGACCTTCAGCTCTCGCTGGATCGGTTCGCAGCAGAGTGTGAAGCGGCTGGGATGAGGATTAGCACCTCTAAATCTGAGGCCATGGTTCTCAGCAGGAAACCGGTGGAGGGCCAACTCCAGGTAGGGAATGAGTCCTTACCCCAAGTGAAGGAGTTCAAGTACCTCTGGGTCTTGTTCACGAGTGAGGGGAGACTGGAGCAGGAGATCGGCCGGTGTTATGTTCATGTGTCTTGTGGGAGTGCCTGTGTTTGTTTTCTCTTCTGCTCTCTCTCTCTCTCTCTCTCCCTGTCGATCTCTTAGGCTGTCCTTGACCGCTGGTTGGCTCACGAGGCTATCAGTCATCATTAATCGATGTGAAGTCGACCTATCCGCTGCCAGTAATGTTTCCGCTGGCAGATAAAAGGACGCTGGAAAAGAGTGAATGGAGTTGAGTAGTTCTAACCCGCCAGCTTGTGTCAAGATGATTTATGACCCTATGATTGACAGGTGGGCGGTGCTAACCTTTGACCTTCCGGAGGATGTTCCGGAGGCCCCTTTGATGTAGGGATTAACCTTTGACCTATCGATCAATCAAGTTGACAGGTGGGGGGGGGCTAACCTTTGACCTTCCGGGGTCCTCCGGAGGTCCTTTGATGTAGGGATTAACCTTTGACCTATCGATCGATCAAGTTGACAGTTGTCTTTGCCCTATTGACCTTTGTATTATACGTCAAGTTGCCAGTTGTTAGGGTTGATCTGGGTTTGACAGTTGTCTTTGATCTGTATTATGATGGATGATTTTGCCATTTAGTTTTACCCCTATTGACCCCCGGGGACTTTTTGCTTTGGGAAATTCCCTCCACGCCAGCTGTGTCGGGGTTAGTGAGAAAATAATTTTTTCTAATGTTACATATAGATTAGAGTTATCTTTTCAAAACAAAAATAAAATCATCTTACCGTTTCAGAGTTGAGGATCTTTTGAAAAAGTTGAAAAGAGTTCCTCTTTTGGAAAGAGTGCCTTTTGCATTTTGACAGTCTTTGAGCTAAATGTGTGTGACATCCGATATCCTGGCATTCCTGAAGCATACTATATACATTTGCTGTGTGTGTGTGTGTGTGTGTGTGTCTCTCTCTCTCTCTCTCTCAAACACCAGCGCATGACAGGCATGGTCTCTTCGCTAAGTGTGTGCGTCTGTCTGTGAGTGTGTGAGACGTCACCCTATTCCTGCTGGGGAGTGAAAGTGAGAAAATATCTCACACTAAGTAGAGTTGAAAAACATTAATTCCTTTAAAATAAATAAAAATCATCTTACCTTTTCACTATGGAATTGGATTAAAACCGGCCTTTTGCATTTTGACAGTCTTTGAGCTAAATGTGTGTGACACCCGATATCCTGGCATTCCTGAGCACGCTATATAAATGGGGATAGTGAGAAAAAGAGATTTTTCCAATAATGGCACATATCTTACACTAACGTTGAAAAGCACTGATCTTTAAAATTATATAAATGAAACGGTTAATAAAATATCTTTTCAAAACAAAAAATAAATAAATACATTTTCACCTGGGTTGAAGAAGTAAATCTACCGCCATGTGTCTGGCCTCGTGGGTATAAGGGTTTGATTTAATGGAAGTTGTGAAGGTTTTATGTTTGAACTTTGACACGGGGCTTCACAGGATCTCCCTCCATATTCCAGAGGAGAGGGGATTGCTGAGGACGGTGAAAGTGAGAAAATATCTCACACTAACTAAAGTTGAAACACATTCTGTTCTTTAAAAGTATATAAATGAAATATTTGTAAAATTTACATTTAGTCATTTACAAATATAATATTTTCACATTAACTAAAGTTGAAACACATTCTGTTCTTTAAAAGTATATAAATGAAATATTTGTAAAATTTACATTTACAAATATAATATTTCAGAGTTTTTCTAATAATGACACACTAACAGCAGTTGAAAAAGTTGAAAAACATTCTGTTCTTTAAAAGTATATAAATTATATGATTATATCGTTCATTTTAAAAATAACCATCTTTTCTAAATTACTGAAACACAGTGCACCAATTAGTTTTGTTTTAGATGAACACAAAATAAAGAAAATCATCTTACATTTTCAGAGAATTGAAGAAGTAAATCCCAACACATCATTGTCCATATAAGGTATGAATGTATTTACAAAGATGCAATAAGTTTTGATACAAAATATCCCGGAGTGTTTTTTTCCCACACCGGCGTTTTGACAGTCCGTGATTCAGAGTGGAGGAGGAATGTGTGTGTGTGTGTGTGTGTGTGTGTGTGTGTGTGTGTGTGTGTGTGTGTGTGTGTGTGTGTGTGTGTGTGTGTGTGTGTGTGTGTGTGTGTGTGTGTGTGTGTGTGTGTGTGTGTGTGTGTGTGTGTGTGTGTTACATGATACCCTCCGCATTGCTGGGGACAGTGAGAAAAATAAAAGAAGATTTCAATTAAGTCTTAATAAAAACGTTGTAATACAGTCGTATCTTCTATTTATCTTTTGTTTAACGGTGACCTAAAGTATAATTTTATTAATATAGCCATAATGATTTTTGTACTGTATCCCGTACACCTAAACACGACCAAAAACAGCATTTTTACATTGTTTTTACATACTGTTTTCCATAAATTAACTAATCTCCATATTTAAATTAAATGATTATAAATATAGAATAATAACAAGTATGTTACTAAAATGAATTCAAACGATTTAAACATAGTTTTAGCTAAATGACTTTTATATAAAAAAGTATATAAATATAAAAATACCTTACATTTTCATAGTGCCGAAGATGTAGTTCTTTATGCAATGATAAAAACAGTCCAAAGTCATAAACAAAGCCCTCCTGGTTCCTTCAGTGATAAACTACAGGGTGAAATGAATGCTTGAGCCCCGAGATGCAGGACAGATGAGCCTCTGGGGTACACTGTCACAGTAAAGTTAGTGTGCTTTCCAGAGTTTTATTCATACTAAATTCATTTAAAAGCATAATATTAAAAGTTTAAATTAGATCTTTTAAAATTAAAAGACTGTTTAAATCAAAGCTTTAACGTTTTATTAAAATTGTATCTTCTATTTATCTTCTTAGAAGACTTATGTGTGATATAAATGATTTGACATAAATTTAACCTAAGGTATTATTTTTACTAAACAGTTTAAAGCAATTTTAAAATTGTAAAGCAAAAACTGTACTTTGGTATCTTAGATCTTATACAAAAATATTTCAAACAGTATCGCAGCAATTTTACTCGTCTTAATTCAAAGCATGATCTTACTTTTTCTACGGTAGCTATGATCTAGTGAAACCCTTTACTGAGAATATACTATCGGTTATCTTCTCAAAATATATATGTAGAACTTTAAAATGTTAGCATTTGTTGATGCGACAGTTTGTCTGTTGGAACAGCCTTTGGGAGAGCTGATGATACTATAGCAGGAAACATGCCCTTTGACCTCCTCCATTTTGGAGGATTTAGTCCTTAAAGGTACGCTGTGTATGAATTTACCCCATCTAGCGGTGAAATTGTATTTTGCATTCAAACGAATAGTGCTCTCTAGCGCATCGCTTTTTCAAAAGCGTGTTGCAACTACGGTAACCGTTATGTGTCACGAAGCTACAGTACGACATGTCTTCCAATAGCACATCATCGAGTTTAACTATACATGTTCTACTGTTACGCTACCTATATAATAAATTAAACAATCAAGCAATGAAAAAAAAAAAAAAAACCTTGTCATTTAGACCATAACATTGACTTACCTGTCGAGAAGAAAGCAGGACTTCAGCGTCCCTTTCAACTTCTTTCTCCTTCATTAGCTCTATCCACCGGGGAAAAGCTAATATTTACCCTCGTTTTGAATTTGCCGGTCACGTTTCCTTTTAAATAAAATGTTTATGCTTTTTGGTTACGAGGATTGCATTATGAAGTACCGCGCAGTGCAGCCTTTCAAATTTGCCGGGGGAGTGACAAGCGCCTCTCACTGACCTCCTTGAACGAAAACGCGTTGAGGTAGGCTAGTGCTTTTTGTCCCTCTCTGCTATTATAGTTTTTCAAGATGGCGGAACGACATAGAAGTCTCCATGGACTTACCCGTCCCATGCAAATAAAGATAAGAAATTCTTCGCTTACGAGGACAAGTCAGATCATTGGCAGAGCTAATTTTACACTAATGAGATCATATTTATGAATAAAGACATTGATTTTAGCTAATAGAATACTTTTTAAAAAAACTACTGTACCTTTAATTTCAGATGTGTAAATTACAAAACAGCATTTTTCAACCGAGTGAATCTACACGTGAGAGATCTTCAGAAGTCATAACTTCAGGGGTCAAGGGGTCTCCCAAGAATACTTAATTTCCCTTAAAAACCATCGATTAAGTTTAACGACACTAGCTTGCAACGCTACCCCAAAAATCAAATACTGTATTAACCTTTTCAAAGGATAATCTAACTTTAAAGTTAGAATAAAACGTTCAAAACAAAACATATCTTCATACCTGTAGTGTTCGGACGCAAGGCCATTAACTGGTTCTTTTGTTTTATACATTTACTTTGCTTATTTCTACAAATATCAGCCTGATAAATATGGAGTTATTACATGATGAACAAGATAATCATGCTACCAAATTTTTTTATTTCAGTTTTTTAAGAAAAAGCAATGTTTTAAAATACAACTAAACCATGATAACAGATAATTTTTGACAGACCTAGAAATGCATGTTGATTACCAAGTTTCAGGCATAGTGCAATTGTGCAATGTTCGAGAAAGCTAATATTGGTGTAATCTTTTGTGCGGTCTCACCCACAACGCAAAACTTTGTGTTGGCTGATCCAGGCATAGCTTTACTAAAAGAAAATAATATGCAAGTCATTATCAAACTTTAATTAAACCATATTTTATTAATATTATGGTTTCATGTTGATTTAAAGTTTTTGTTTGTTTGTTATTAACCTTTTTATTTTTTACATCCAGCACAAATTAAAGAGATGTATGAGCTAATGGTGTTCCCTGACCCCAAATAATCAGATAATGGAATGTTCACAAGCGACAGTTAGATATTCTCCCGCTTAGTATGTGTGTAAATAGTTGTGCTTAAATGTTTGGGTTATTTTTACACAACAACGTATTTTGTCACACCGTAGCGATATTTATATAACATATTTTGTCACACGCTTGTAAAGACTATGGCCTACCTTTAAAACATAATCTTTATACAGGAATCACTCGTGTCCAAAACATCCATGTAAGATTCAAAAGACCAAATCACTAAGAAAAGAGGATTGAAAAGCATCGTTTATAACAAATACACAAAAGTTTGCAAATGATGGTTTTATTACTATTCAGATAGCAGACGACACTGTTTCACATTTTGAATGTCGGACTGTATGTGTTTTAGGTAAAGACTTTGCTTTGAGAGCCGTCAATAGTGTTTATAGGAATAAATGACCATTAATAATTTAAGCGATAGTATTTCTGTTTGATAACTAAATTGATACTTTGTTTAGTGTAACTTTCCCTCTATCTACGATGTGAAATCACACAAAGTATTAATGCGAAAAGTAAGGGGGTGTTGTGTTACACTTAAACTATTACAGCAGAATCACAACTGACTATTGCGCTGAGATAGGCGTATTCATTAAAGCTCGAGGCTGTTAAACAAAGTCCCGCACTATGGCTGATAAAATTGCACAAAAGTAAATTCTAGAGGCCAACTTGCTAAAAAGTAAATACGGCACGAACCATTTAAAACAAATACAGAAGAGCCACTTGCTACTAGTCGATTACGCCGTTTACATATTGTTTCTTTTTGTTTTGTACAGTTTGCAAAAACTATAGTCTACGAGCGTGGTCAAACATATAGGAGTTTATGAAAAACATATCAAAAATTGAATTAAATTCTTCTATGCGACTGTTTAAGACTAAACCAATCAAATTTCTTTTAGAACATCTTTCTGCTATGTCTACGAAACATCGTCATGAAAGATGAGTATTGCTGTTTTTCTGTTACCTATAAAACTATTACGCTTCAAACTCGTCTAACTATTGCACATTTCACAGCACGGTCATAGATACACAGTTATGTTGTGCATGTAGCCGAACAGCAGTTAAGCTAATGAATTGCCTTTGATAAGCAGTATTTTTACGTGTAAGGTGGGATGATTCATTTTTATTCCCTCCACACCAATACTTTGACACCAGAGTTTTAGGTCTGATCCAGAAAACAGACGGTGAGCAGTAAGTTATGAAAACATGTGGTAAGCAGTTTTTGCCCCATCATCAAAATGTTTTAACATATCGTAAATTTCAATTGTTTGATAAATTATCTAACGATTATACCTAACTATCAACAGTTATATGTGAAACGAGCTCAGTCGCATTAGAGTTGGATTCTTGTTTATACTGAACATTTGAACCGCATGTTGAGGAGCTCTAGTGTTCTTAAATTGTTTACCGCGGTTTCATTTTAACAACACTATCGTAACACTTATCGTATCGCCGGGTGTGATTGTAATGTTTTGGATGGTGTTTTTCTTTACACTTTCCCCTGGATATCCGTTTCCTACAGTTACCGGTAATGTTAGTGAACTCTGTCTTCTCTTTGCTCATATTCGACAGTATTCACAGGAATTGGTGTAATTTAATAAAATGATGGTTCAAACCATCATCTTCACTTGAGACATTATACCATTCTAGTTTTTAAATAGCGCTTAAATGTATATTTACCCCTTTATGCGGCTATAGAATACCGCACAAGGATCTCTGAAATATTTTTTGTGTAAAACATCTATGTAGATCTATCTGTTTTTAAAAATACACCAAAACAAAGAATGAAGACATTTTTCTATAAGTGTCCCTCAAAATCTCTGCATACAACAAAACACAGTGCATCCGTGTACGATGATTTATCAGAAAATTACTTTTTTCTGAATAATCTCACCAAGTGCGGGTGCTTGATAACTATTGAACAACCCTGAATTCGGCTACTCAATAAAAAACTCAATACATTTGAATGCGCTAAAGGTCTATAACTGAACTTTAACATCTTAGTAGTTGGTAAAACTTCACTTAAACTCTGACAAAACTATTAAGTTCAAATAATCCAATTGTTTCATTTATTTAGGGATTGTGTTCAACAACCTTTACAAATATATCTAATAAGATAACCTTTTACAAAATCTTTACTCGGTAAAGACTCTTATTGGTTTTGTCGCATCCAATGCATCCCCAAAGTAGTTGTTTTTATAATGATTAAAACCGTTTTAATTATTTTTAGTATGGTCTACACTTTATGGTAAAACACTAACATATCAGAAACTCTTTTAAATATAAACATTAACAAGTCAACGATTTTTTATCTTGCTGTTAAAACACATAAATAACGTTTTATTTCAAATTGTACTGTTCCTAGTTTTCTATATTGCTATTTTAATTAAACTCATTTGTGTAATCTCGACTCAAATGGATAAGTAAAATGTTTGAAAAGTATTGAGTTGATTTAACTTCATTTACTAATTATTTTGGTCTACTTAACTGAAAAATGTTCTTTCAACATGACTATATTGAGTTAAGTCAGTTTAACGCAATGCATTGTGTTTGAATGAGAAAGCTAATACAACGGTGTTAAATGAAAATTATTTTTAAATAAACTGAACAGTATCGTAAAATAATTTCCGGCTGAATTCTCTCGGACGACATGCAGGACATGGTTATTTATGGCGTCCTGATGACGACCCACCGTACACACAGGGGTGCGAGGGCGGGCCCACAATCGCAGGGGTGATAAACTCTACACAGAGACCAGCCTCAGTTATCGCACACAAGCCGTATTTCCTAACCGCTGTGTATGCCGGTAACGCTGCTAAACCCCGTTTCGACGCTACGGACGGATGCTTCAACGACGTCGGATTCGAAATCGTTAAAAACTGCGGGGGTACTACAACATCTCATTGATCAAAAGTGGAAGGAATTGATCAGAAGTTCCTGTTTGTCTGAGCTTCTTCGACTCACGCTTCAGACCCAAAAACACAAGCTTCCGAGCGTTAAAGCACAAGGCCTGGACAATTGTGCTGCAAGGACTCGCTCACGAGATTCCGGAAACTATTCGAATCTTTCACCATCAAGATTCTGGAAACTATTCGAATCTTTCACCATCAAACAGTTTCCTATTTGAAAATCTATAAACCTCTGAAATGGCGACGCAAAAGCTGACGGAGAACGACTGCCCGTCGAGTTCCGGTGATGCGGGACACAAGTATCATCCGGCGTGTGAGTGCGCCACGGGGAATGGCTGTCGTTTAAGAGATACGCTAGACTCTATGTTTAAAGACCATTTTAGAGACCGGATGGTTGACTTGATGCGCAGGATCATCGATGCTGCGTGTGATATGGAAAACGATTGTGCGCAGGATACCAAACGTGTCACAAATCTCAAGAAAGAAATGGATGTCATAAGAGGGTTAGTGGGGACATGGACCGATGTGACGCCCATGTTTTTTAACACCATAGAGCCGACCGGTGTAATCCTCAGAAAAGTTCTGGATGTGATGTGTGCATCTAGTGAAGAATTCACAGTCGACGTACTATTCGTTATGTGTACGTTTGTAACAGATCTCTGTGTGTCACTGGTGTCAAAAAATGCCAAAACAGATCTTGGTGAAATAGTTCAAGGTCTGGTCAGCTATATCCTAGACCAAGACATGGTAGTGTGCAGAGACTTTCTATTCTGGTTGGATTACAAATAAATGGAGTTATTGTCTACTTTATGTATATGTAATGCCGGTCTATCATAATTTTGTAAAGAAAAATACTGTTGAAATAAAAGATTGCACCACTTAACTCATCATTCTTTGCGACCGTGTCGGAGCTTTGGAGTTTCACAATTTTATAATAAAATGGTATTATAAGTCTTGATACTTGCACATTAATAATTTAATGAATAAATACTAGATGAGAATATTTAAGAGATGAAATATTTCAGAGATCCTATGGATTTCCCCTTCCCATCATGCTGGATAGGGGTGTACAATTTGAAATAAAACGTTATTTATGTGTTTTAACAGCAAGATAAAAAATCGTTGACTTGTTAATGTTTATATTTAAAAGAGTTTCTGATATGTTAGTGTTTTACCATAAAGTGTAGACCATACTAAAAATAATTAAAACGGTTTTAATCATTATAAAAACAACTACTTTGGGGGGCATTGGATGCGACAAAACCAATAAGAGTCTTTACCGAGTAAAGATTTTGTAAAAGGTTATCTTATTAGATATATTTGTAAAGGTTGTTGAACACAATCCCTAAATAAATGAAACAATTGGATTATTTGAACTTAATAGTTTTGGACTAAATTAAGAATGCTAACCTGATTCAACTAAATGGCATTGAATTAATCTTATGTAATAAACTTAAGTTTACTGAAAGAAACCATGTTAATTAAATGCGACATTACCCTGTAGAACCTGTTGACATAAAAAGTTGAGTAAATCCATCATATGTTTTCCAACAAAATGTTGATTAAACATTAAAATTTCAAAACATATGGATGGGTAAATGGATCGCAATAAGCTCTGTAACAAGCGTTTAGAAAGTAGCTAGGATGTATTTTATTTTGAGCAGAGTTTAAGTGAAGTTTTACCAACTACTAAGATGTTAAAGTTCAGTTATAGACCTTTAGCGCATTCAAATGTATTGAGTTTTTCATTGAGTAGCCGAATTCAGGGTTGTTCAATAGTTATCAAGCACCCGCACTTGGTGAGATTATTCAGAAAAAAGTAATTTTCTGATAAATCATCGTACACGGATGCACTGTGTTTTGTTGTATGCAGAGATTTTGAGGGACACTTATAGAAAAATGTCTTCATTCTTTGTTTTGGTGTATTTTTAAAAACAGATAGATCTACATAGATGTTTTACACAAAAAATATTTCAGAGATCCTTGTGCGGTATTCTATAGCCGCATAAAGGGGTAAATATACATTTAAGCGCTATTTAAAAACTAGAATGGTATAATGTCTCAAGTGAAGATGATGGTTTGAACCATCATTTTATTAAATTACACCAATTCCTGTGAATACTGTCATATATGAACAAAGAGAAGACAGAGTTCACTAACATTACCGGTAACTGTAGGAAACGGATATCCAGGGGAAAGTGTAAAGAAAAACACCATCCAAAACATTACAATCACACCCGGCGATACGATAAGTGTTACGATAGTGTTGTTAAAATGAAACCGCGGTAAACAATTTAAGAACACTAGAGCTCCTCAACATGCGGTTCAAATGTTCAGTATAAACAAGAATCCAACTCTAATGCGACTGAGCTCGTTTCACATATAACTGTTGATAGTTAGGTATAATCGTTAGATAATTTATCAAACAATTGAAATTTACGATATGTTAAAACATTTTGATGATGGGGCAAAAACTGCTTACCACATGTTTTCATAACTTACTGCTCACCGTCTGTTTTCTGGATCAGACCTAAAACTCTGGTGTCAAAGTATTGGTGTGGACGGAATAAAAATGAATCATCCCACCTTACACGTAAAAATACTGCTTATCAAAGGCAATTCATTAGCTTAACTGCTGTTCGGCTACATGCACAACATAACTGTGTATCTATGACCGTGCTGTGAAATGTGCAATAGTTAGACGAGTTTGAAGCGTAATAGTTTTATAGGTAACAGAAAAACAGCAATACTCATCTTTCATGACGATGTTTCGTAGACATAGCAGAAAGATGTTCTAAAAGAAATTTGATTGGTTTAGTCTTAAACAGTCGCATAGAAGAATTTAATTCAATTTTTGATATGTTTTTCATAAACTCCTATATGTTTGACCACGCTCGTAGACTATAGTTTTTGCAAACTGTACAAAACAAAAAGAAACAATATGTAAACGGCGTAATCGACTAGTAGCAAGTGGCTCTTCTGTATTTGTTTTAAATGGTTCGTGCCGTATTTACTTTTTAGCAAGTTGGCCTCTAGAATTTACTTTTGTGCAATTTTATCAGCCATAGTGCGGGACTTTGTTTAACAGCCTCGAGCTTTAATGAATACGCCTATCTCAGCGCAATAGTCAGTTGTGATTCTGCTGTAATAGTTTAAGTGTAACACAACACCCCCTTACTTTTCGCATTAATACTTTGTGTGATTTCACATCGTAGATAGAGGGAAAGTTACACTAAACAAAGTATCAATTTAGTTATCAAACAGAAATACTATCGCTTAAATTATTAATGGTCATTTATTCCTATAAACACTATTGACGGCTCTCAAAGCAAAGTCTTTACCTAAAACACATACAGTCCGACATTCAAAATGTGAAACAGTGTCGTCTGCTATCTGAATAGTAATAAAACCATCATTTGCAAACTTTTGTGTATTTGTTATAAACGATGCTTTTCAATCCTCTTTTCTTAGTGATTTGGTCTTTTGAATCTTACATGGATGTTTTGGACACGAGTGATTCCTGTATAAAGATTATGTTTTAAAGGTAGGCCATAGTCTTTACAAGCGTGTGACAAAATATGTTATATAAATATCGCTACGGTGTGACAAAATACGTTGTTGTGTAAAAATAACCCAAACATTTAAGCACAACTATTTACACACATACTAAGTGGGAGAATATCTAACTGTCGCTTGTGAACATTCCATTATCTGATTATTTGGGGTCAGGGAACACCATTAGCTCATACATCTCTTTAATTTGTGCTGGATGTAAAAAATAAAAAGGTTAATAACAAACAAACAAAAACTTTAAATCAACATGAAACCATAATATTAATAAAATATGGTTTAATGAAAGTTTGATAATGACTTGCATATTATTTTCTTTTAGTAAAGCTATGCCTGGATCAGCCAACACAAAGTTTTGCGTTGTGGGTGAGACCGCACAAAAGATTACACCAATATTAGCTTTCTCGAACATTGCACAATTGCACTATGCCTGAAACTTGGTAATCAACATGCATTTCTAGGTCTGTCAAAAATTATCTGTTATCATGGTTTAGTTGTATTTTAAAACATTGCTTTTTCTTAAAAAACTGAAATAAAAAAATTTGGTAGCATGATTATCTTGTTCATCATGTAATAACTCCATATTTATCAGGCTGATATTTGTAGAAATAAGCAAAGTAAATGTATAAAACAAAAGAACCAGTTAATGGCCTTGCGTCCGAACACTACAGGTATGAAGATATGTTTTGTTTTGAACGTTTTATTCTAACTTTAAAGTTAGATTATCCTTTGAAAAGGTTAATACAGTATTTGATTTTTGGGGTAGCGTTGCAAGCTAGTGTCGTTAAACTTAATCGATGGTTTTTAAGGGAAATTAAGTATTCTTGGGAGACCCCTTGACCCCTGAAGTTATGACTTCTGAAGATCTCTCACGTGTAGATTCACTCGGTTGAAAAATGCTGTTTTGTAATTTACACATCTGAAATTAAAGGTACAGTAGTTTTTTTAAAAAGTATTCTATTAGCTAAAATCAATGTCTTTATTCATAAATATGATCTCATTAGTGTAAAATTAGCTCTGCCAATGATCTGACTTGTCCTCGTAAGCGAAGAATTTCTTATCTTTATTTGCATGGGACGGGTAAGTCCATGGAGACTTCTATGTCGTTCCGCCATCTTGAAAAACTATAATAGCAGAGAGGGACAAAAAGCACTAGCCTACCTCAACGCGTTTTCGTTCAAGGAGGTCAGTGAGAGGCGCTTGTCACTCCCCCGGCAAATTTGAAAGGCTGCACTGCGCGGTACTTCATAATGCAATCCTCGTAACCAAAAAGCATAAACATTTTATTTAAAAGGAAACGTGACCGGCAAATTCAAAACGAGGGTAAATATTAGCTTTTCCCCGGTGGATAGAGCTAATGAAGGAGAAAGAAGTTGAAAGGGACGCTGAAGTCCTGCTTTCTTCTCGACAGGTAAGTCAATGTTATGGTCTAAATGACAAGGTTTTTTTTTTTTTTTTCATTGCTTGATTGTTTAATTTATTATATAGGTAGCGTAACAGTAGAACATGTATAGTTAAACTCGATGATGTGCTATTGGAAGACATGTCGTACTGTAGCTTCGTGACACATAACGGTTACCGTAGTTGCAACACGCTTTTGAAAAAGCGATGCGCTAGAGAGCACTATTCGTTTGAATGCAAAATACAATTTCACCGCTAGATGGGGTAAATTCATACACAGCGTACCTTTAAGGACTAAATCCTCCAAAATGGAGGAGGTCAAAGGGCATGTTTCCTGCTATAGTATCATCAGCTCTCCCAAAGGCTGTTCCAACAGACAAACTGTCGCATCAACAAATGCTAACATTTTAAAGTTCTACATATATATTTTGAGAAGATAACCGATAGTATATTCTCAGTAAAGGGTTTCACTAGATCATAGCTACCGTAGAAAAAGTAAGATCATGCTTTGAATTAAGACGAGTAAAATTGCTGCGATACTGTTTGAAATATTTTTGTATAAGATCTAAGATACCAAAGTACAGTTTTTGCTTTACAATTTTAAAATTGCTTTAAACTGTTTAGTAAAAATAATACCTTAGGTTAAATTTATGTAAAATCATTTATATCACACATAAGTCTTCTAAGAAGATAAATAGAAGATACAATTTTAATAAAACGTTAAAGCTTTGATTTAAACAGTCTTTTAATTTTAAAAGATCTAATTTAAACTTTTAATATTATGCTTTTAAATGAATTTAGTATGAATAAAACTCTGGAAAGCACACTAACTTTACTGTGACAGTGTACCCCAGAGGCTCATCTGTCCTGCATCTCGGGGCTCAAGCATTCATTTCACCCTGTAGTTTATCACTGAAGGAACCAGGAGGGCTTTGTTTATGACTTTGGACTGTTTTTATCATTGCATAAAGAACTACATCTTCGGCACTATGAAAATGTAAGGAGTTTTTATATTTTATATTTATATATATATATATATATATATATATATATATATATATATATATATATATATATATATATATATATATATATATATATATAATTTTTATATATATTAATTTAGCTAAAACTATGTTTAAATCGTTTGAATTCATTTTAGTAACATACTTGTTATTATTCTATATTTATAATCATTTAATTTAAATATGGAGATTAGTTAATTTATGGAAAACAGTATGTAAAAACAATGTAAAAATGCTGTTTTCTGTGATGGTCGTGTTTAGGTGTACGGGATACAGTACAAAAATCATTATGGCTATGACTATATTAATAAAATTATACTTTAGGTCACCGTTAAACAAAATCATTCAAAAGATAAATAGAAGATACGACTGTATTACAACGTTTTTATTAAGACTTAATTGAAATCTTCTTTTATTTTTCTCACTGTCCCCAGCAATGCGGAGGGTATCATGTAACACACACACACACACACACACACACACACACACACACACACACACACACACACACACACACACACACACACACACACACACACACACACACACACACACACACACACACACACACACATTCCTCCTCCACTCTGAATCACAGAGTGTCAAAACGCCGGTGTGGGAGAAAAACACTCCGGGATATTTTGTATCAAAACTTATTGCATCTTTGTAAATACATTTATACCTTATATGGACAATGATGTGTTGGGATTTACTTCTTCAATTCTCTGAAAATGTAAGATGATTTTCTTTATTTTGTGTTCATCTAAAACAAAACTAATTGGTGCACTGTGTTTCAGTAATTTAGAAAAGATGTTTATTTTTAAAATGAACGATATAATCATATAATTTATATACTTTTAAAGAACAGAATGTTTTTCAACTTTTTCAACTGCTGTTAGTGTGAAAATATGTGTCATTATTAGAAAAACTCTGAAATATTATATTTGTAAATGTAAATTTTACAAATATTTCATTTATATACTTTTAAAGAACAGAATGTGTTTCAACTTTAGTTAGTGTGAGATATTTTCTCACTTTCACCGTCCTCAGCAATCCCCTCTCCTCTGGAATATGGAGGGAGATCCTGTGAAGCCCCGTGTCAAAGTTCAAACATAAAACCTTCACAACTTCCATTAAATCAAACCCTTATACCCACGAGGCCAGACACATGGCGGTAGATTTACTTCTTCAACCCAGGTGAAAATGTATTTATTTATTTTTTGTTTTGAAAAGATATTTTATTAACCGTTTCATTTATATAATTTTAAAGATCAGTGCTTTTCAACGTTAGTGTAAGATATGTGCCATTATTGGAAAAATCTCTTTTTCTCACTATCCCCATTTATATAGCATACTCAGGAATGCCAGGATATCGGGTGTCACACACACACATTTAGCTCAGAGACTGTCAACTTTAATCCAATTCTTCACCATAGTGAAAAGGTAAGATGATTTTTATTTATTTTAAAGGAATTAATGTTTTTCAACTCTACTTAGTGTGAGATATTTTCTCACTTTCACTCCCTAGCAGGGGGATGCAGGAATAGGGTGACGTCTCACACACTCACAGACAGACGCACACACTTAGCGCAGAGACTGTCAGATGCAAAAGGCACTCTTTCCAAAAGAGGAACTCTTTTCAACTTTTTCAAAAGATCTTCAACTCTGAAACGGTAAGATGATTTTATTTTTGTTTTGAAAAGATAACTCTAATCTATATGTAACATTAGAAAAATTATTTTCTCACTAACCCCGACACAGCTGGCGTGGAGGGAATTTCCCAAAGCAAAAAGTCCCCGGGGGTCAATAGGGGTAAAACTAAATGGCAAAATCATCCATCATAATACGGATCAAAGACAACTGTCAAACCCAGATCAACCCTAACAACTGGCAACTTGACGTATAATACAAAGGTCAATAGGGCAAAGACAACTGTCAACTTGATCGATCGATAGGTCAAAGGTTAATCCCTACATCAAAGGACCTCCGGAGGACCACGGAAGGTCAAAGGTTAGCCCCCCCACCTGTCAACTTGATTGATCGATAGGTCAAAGGTTAATCCCTACATCAAAGGGGCCTCCGGAACATCCTCCGGAAGGTCAAAGGTTAGCACCGCCCACCTGTCAATCATAGGGTCATAAATCATCTTGACACAAGGTGTAGTATTAGAACTACTTATATTATTTAAAAAACATTTTCTGAACATAGTAAAAAAAAATACACCAACAAAAATGTTTCTTACAAAAGTGGTTTAATTTATTTTCACAATACTACTTGCAGATTTACAAAATATAATGCAGATCCTCTATTATACAGACAAAAACAAAGTGGAAAGGAAAAGTCTAGTAGAAGATGATGAAGACACTTCAGGAGAAGATAAGGCTCTTGCAAAGGCCACACTAAACATACATTATTAAACATACATATTTAAAAAATAATATTTTACAATACATGCATATGTACATAAACACTGTCTTTCACTATATAATTTAATTCCCACTGAGATTCATTGCATCAAAACACTATGTACAAAGATGTATTAAAATCCTCCTGATTTCCCAGTGATGTTTTTAACAGCCGGCTGATCATGCACATCATGATACATTTATTCAGTTATAAATCATGTTTCTTCCTGGTTTACATGTCACAACATGAGTTAAAGAGTGAATAAAACTTAGTTCTTTCATATCAGTCTCATGTTAACACATGTAATGTTTAAGTGTTCTGGTTAAACTCTCAGAACAGTCCACATGTGTTTTCTGTTGTTTTTAAAAACTAAAGGAGGAAGTCCATCACTAATGTAATGTAAGACATGAAGCTTACACCGACATTTTTAAAAAGGGAACATCAGTGATGAAAGGAAAGAAGTTTATCTTGATGCCTGATCATTTCAGCCAAAAGAGGATTCAATTCAATTTATTCAAAAAGAGAAGCACCTTAAAATCTCCTATAGTGATCAGTTAAAGGCAACAGCGGCAAGGAAAAAAAAACTCTAAAGATGTTTAATAATGGAAAAACACCTTGGCAAGAACAGACTCAACTTTGGACGCACTTTTCCTTATAATCCTCAGGAGAGATTATTATAGGTCTGGTTCCTCTGCATTCTGATCCGGCGGCGGCGAGTAAAGTCTATTCAGACACTGGGGTTTCTTGATGACAACAAACACAATCATTCCCAGCAGAACCAGAACCAGCACAGCTCCACACACTGACGGTTCAATAATCAAAGGCTCTACAGCAGAAGGAGGACGGAGGGAAGAGAACACAGTTTTTTAATGTTTTTTTATTTTTTAAACTCATTGTTTAAAGATTTTTAAGTTTAAAAGTTTAAAGTTCTCAATGTCTCCTGTTTTACTTACTATGTTGTTCATTATGTTTGTGATCATCTGTATTCAGTTTTTCCATTGATCCTGCACTAGTTTCTGTAGAGGAGATTGAAAGGTTAGTCACACAGTTTAGCATCAATTTTCTGTTCAAATCCGGATTAAAAATCAGCTCAAATATTTCTGCTCATCCAGTGATCTTCTCTCACCTGTGACTGTGACTGTGATCAAGGCTTCATTATTAGAGTCCAGAACTCTGTATGTTCCAGTGTCAGTGACTGTAAAGTCATGAATGATCAGAGTCTGGTCACTGATGATCAGTCGATCACTGCTGACCCCGTGACCTCTCCTCCACACCTCTGTCCAGCCGGAGCGAGAGTTTCTCTCCACTTTATCAGCGTTGATCAACAGAACATCCAACTTCAGATCCTCTCCTTTCTTCACAGAGATCTCATCTGAGTACAAACAGAGACATTCATCATTATTATAATGGTGTCAATCAATCAAGACCATAAACGCATATTAAGGATTAAAGTTCCCGTAGTGTAACAGCGCAGTGCTTCTGGGTTGTACGTCAGAACATAGGCTCACTATTGGCCGACGCTGGTCATGTGTGTGTGATGCTGGCCAATAGTGAGCCTACGTTCTGACATACAACCCAGAAGCTGTTACACTACGGGAACTCACTAGTGTTAATTTTGTCACCTATTTTTAATTTAGTCTTAGTCTTGTGCCAAATGTCCTTGTTAGTTTTAGTCATATTTAGTCATTCACATATCTTTTTTTGTTAGTCAAGTTTTAGTCGACTAAAAGTCTCGTCATTTTAGTCTAGTTTTAGTCAAAAGAAAACTCAATATATCTTAGTCAAGTTTTAGTCAAAACATTTTTGTGTTTTTTTTAAATAACAAATCATTTCTGAGATTATTTCTGATAACCATTTCAGTCAAATAGTGTTTCACGCTTCTCAAATATTGGTTAAATGTCACAATTACCTGACAAAATACACTTGTTTAAGGATTTTTGTTGAATGCAACTTTGTTAAACGTGTCTGGTTTTCTAAAGTTGTTCTGAAAAGTATGTTATTTTGAACTAACAATTCAAAAGCTGGGGCCCAACAGACTCCGATTGACAAGTTACAAAGGTTTTTAAAACTGTTTTTGGTTGCCTTGTGTCTCATTTTTCTGTTCAGAGCAGAAATAAAATAAGTATATACCCAGAAAAACTGAGAAGAATAGGCCTACTGTAGCCTACTGTAGGCATAAAATACAACCTATTTACATTCTAGGTTGGTCTTGAGAAATAACAAACAAATTAGATTTTGCAAGGCTTAACAATTAATATTTCTGCTAGGTGACTGGTTGATTTACAGCGTAGATGTTTTCCCCCGTCCGCAGTGCTTCCCGTCAGTTATAATGACACATGATTTTGACCACTTATTAAGTTTTGTTTTGTAGAAAGCCTTTCTTTAAAGTGAATTTCGTTTTGTATAAATTGTATCTTCCTTTTAATAAATGTTTCATCAACAAATTGCCTGGATTAATAAACGAGAAGAAGCAAATAGTACACAATATAATCCGGACACGAAGGCGCGGGCGCGTGAACTGGAGCGCGTCTCATAAATGAACTGAAACTCAGCTTATAAGATACTTGCCTCACAGACCTGAGAAGAATACATTTACATTTACATTTACATTTATTCATTTAGCTGACGCTTTTATCCAAAGCGACTTACAATTGCTATATATGTCAGAGGTCGCACGCCTCTGGAGCAACTAGGGGTTAAGTGTCTTGCTCAGGGACACATTGGTGTCTCACAGTGGATTCGAACCCGGGTCTCTCACACCAAAGGCATGTGTCTTATCCACTGCGCCATCACCACCCCATCAGAATATCTATAGAAAGCTTGAAATGTGTAGGCCTACTTTTTTAGTTTTTATTTTCTGCAAAACATTTTAGTCTCGTCTTTTTTCGTCAACAATAATGCATGTTAATTTAGTCTTAGTCATCGTTTTTGGACATTGGTGCAGTCTCGTCATCGTCTCGTCTTAGTCATGGAAAAAAAGCTCGTTGACGAACATATTTAGTCTCGTCTCGTCTGACGAAATTAACACTAGAACTCACTCAGAGGCACACATAGAAGAAAATTAATAGTTGAATAAAGAATTTCCTTCTCTGTGGGCCTCGAGTGAGTTCACTAGTGTAACAGCGCAGCGCTTCTGTGTTGTACGTCACACGCATCACACACATGACCAGCATCGGCCAATAGTGAGCCTACGTGTGACGTAGCTCTACGCTATCTCACTACGCTAACTGACTCGAGGCCCACAGAGAAGGAAATGAATAGTTGAAATAAAGTCGTTATTTTTGTTTGTTTTGCGCACAAAAAGTATTCTCGTCGCTTGATAAACTTAAGATTGAGCCACTGTAGTCACTTGGACTATTTTAACGATGTCTTTAATAACTTTTCGGCGAACAAGTTTCAATCCCTCAGAAGCCTATGGAGGAGTGATCCAGCTCTCAGATTTAATCAAAAATATCTTAATATGTGTCCGAAGATGAACGAAGGTCTTACGGGTCTGGAACAACATGAGGGAGAGTAAATACTGACAGAATTTACATTTTTCGGTGAACTATCCCTTTAAAGAAACCAAATGTAATAATTTAAAAATCAGTCACTGAAAAGCCTATATTGGAATCATCTAATCTGAATATTGCATAATTGTTACATTTAATGTTTTTGCTGATCACAGGCCCTGCATGCAATGGTAATATTATTAAACTGTTTCCATTATCAGGAAATCCTGAAGCACAAGCTGATGGTTTGATCAGTTTTGACTTTACCATGAATATGAAGATGATATTCCCTGATCTGTCGCTCCACTTCTCTCTGATCATTATTGTAATACACATGTAAAAAGTATTTCCCAGCGTCACTGTAGATCAGATACTTGATGATGACGTCACATGATCCTTCTTTACACACTCGACCGCTACCGTTTTTCTTCTCACGCACAGGGATGTGTTTCGACCGACTGAATAACACTCGGCCATTTTCACTCTTACATTCTTCGTTCTTACAGACAAGGATGTTTTTAGAGAGTCTGATTAAATCAACAACAGTAATCTCTCTGTCCTCAGATTCACATGACAGGATGACGTTTTCTCCTTTTTTCCCCGTCACAGGTACAACAGAGGATCCTGCAAACACAGACAGAATAAAATTCATTCAATATAAAGTATCAATACAGAAAAATACATGTATTGTTTCTCTCTATTCTCTGTAATCAATGTCATCATTAAATATTCTTATTTTAGTCAAATACATTTATATTTTAATATAATTGTAGGTAATAAGGAGACAACAATATTTGCTGTGCCACATTTTAACATTTGAAATGTTGATGACTATAGTATAAAGCTGTATCAGATGTGTCAGTGCAGATGTTGTGAATTCCTGAATAATGTTTATTAATAAATGAAAGTCACTTGGTGCAAAAGAGAAACAATCGAGAATAACTAGATAAACCTGGACCTGAAAATTAAACATTGTTACAATATGTGAACAAAAATGGTACTGACCGCTATAATTGATAAAGCGCAACAGCAGAAGCAGCAGAATATACGAACACCTGAGAAAACAGAAAAGCGGGTTTATGTCACAGATACCGGCTAATAATCACAAACACATTTATACAGGGAAAAAAACACTTTCCTGAGAGGTAAAATATTATTACACATTCCTTTTCATTTAGTCTGAATATTTAACACTTGTGCATATGATAAAAATGTGTAATACTGAAAATGATCAGTCAAACTCAAAGAAACTTCAGGCTTTGGAAATTTGGTGATAATCTAATAATGATAAAAAAACATCATAATCATGATAACAGTAGTGGATTCGTTCAACATAAACATCTCGAGTTATTTCCTTAGCATCTTTAGCAGGATTCGTCTTCCTCAAACAGAAACACAACTATTGTTTTAATCACAGAAAAACACAGAGACTGAATTTATATTTAAAAACATGAATACTTACATAGTAAAACTTCGGCTTGAGCCTTTTGATCAGGCGTCTTCATAAATTCATAAACTTCATAAATTACTGCATTTAGCGAGTGGTGAGACCGAGAGGAAAAACACAAAACTGAAAGTAAATTCCTGAAACTCATCATGTGACTTCCTGAATCCTGAATTGAAGCCTCGTGTCACGTGACTGACTCTGTCCTCTCCACTAGGGGGCGGAGATCGCTGAACCAGTTCCTTTTTTAAAAAAAAATAACATTATGGGAATAAAAAGTCATAAAAAAAAACACTTGAATCTTAAAAAACAGTAAAAATCAAAATTCTGCATCTTATTTCAAAATTCATCATACATCTAATACATCAAGTATCCTTTTCAACACAGGCGCGGATTTATGGGTGGGCCACCTAAAAAGATTAATAAAAACAATTTAAAATTTTAATTTTAATAATAATAATAATAATGAATTATGTTTGGCCATACGGCCGCCGAACAATTTATATGATATGACAAGCGCTGAGCACGTCCATCTCTGGCTCAGCGCCAGCAAACGCACGAACGCACAGTTTGAATCTGGCAGTGATGTCATGTCACTGTACATATTTTGTCCAGACTTCGACACCCTTGCAAGGAGAGCGGACGAGGCACATTGTTCACATGAACACCATGTCTTGGAAAGACAAAGCTAAGGGCCCGTTCACAGATCGCCTCTTTTGCGCGCTCCAGTTTGTCATTTCAAATGTACGCGCTCATAATGGAAGCGACTTGTCACGACAGACGTGGTCAGGCATCTGATTGACTCGTCAAACGCGTGCGTTTCGACAGCCAAGGGACGCGCGATTTGCCATAAAAGCTCGCGTTCTTAACGTGCGCTTTGTGGTCACGGAAAACGCGCGTCAGAAACGCCCGGTTTTGCATCAAAACCTGCATCCTCAACGTGTGATCTGCTATTTAAACGAGATTGTTTCTGTCTGCAGGTGTTTTATGCCTCAGAAGTGTTTTTGTAACAAGAAAAGAAAAACAACTCTCTGTTTCACGTTCACTGTTTTTTATTTCAGCAACTCGGACAGTCCCTAATCCCTTCGTTCGAGACACATCTCGCAAATTTCCCAGTTGTAATTCTGGTAACACTTTACAATAAAGTTTTATACATGATTTATTTAAAAAAATATATGCATAAACCACGAGTTTTTGACGCGCGTTTTCCGTGACCACAAAGTGCACGTTAAGAACACGCGCTTTTATGGCAAATCGCGCGTCCCGCATGCTTTTGAGGGTCAGTGTGAAATCAGACACCTGACCAGGCGTTTATGAATATTTTGGCTTGCCATACGCATGTGGTGCAGGCTGCAGCGCGCTCGATTTTCCAGGCGCGCATATATGCCGCGGCGAGATGAAAACGTCTAAACTTTTCAGAGAATGCCGCAAGCGCACCGCAGGTCATGTGACAAAAACCAACTGGTCAGCTTCGGCCTTTCCGTAACAACTTCGAAAGCTCGGCAGAACAGCTGATCATAGCTGTACAGTGCAGTTTTTATTTCTCATCTCCATAAATAGCCTATCTAGTAGTAAAGCTAATACAAAATCTAGAAACCCTAGATTCAGGCCCACCTCGACTTAATCCAGGCCCACCCATCTGTCACGTTCTGCATCCGCCACTGTTTCAACATCTCCCATAAACCAGTTCACCATGTTTCAGTTTCAAGTTTTATTTTAATGACACATTGTATAATAAAAAAAGCTTTTGAGTTAAGAATATTTAATTTATTTTAAAGCTCTTCATTAAACAAGCCCTACAATTTCATAAAATAACATATTATACAGAAACTTCATATTTAATGGTATTATTCGTTAAATGCATTTAATAGATTTCACATTCAATAAAACATTTGTGATTGGTTGGTAAAGGTGTTTATGGATGTTTTGACTGAGTTTTCGCTGCATTTACAGTTTGTGGAAGAGTTTCGTTCAGTTTCTCCCGTCACTAATCAAAAGTTTCCCACAAAGATGAGCGTTTAAAGAAAAAAATAAAAGAATATTTGGGCATTATTTATAGTATGATTGGTCATTATTTTCTTCTACTGGTTATTATTTCGAAGTAGATTGAGCTGTCAAACAATGTATATAATACAGCATGATGTTCAGTGACTGACATGATTATTTAACTATTTATTTAATAATTTTCATATGAATTCAACAATTAACTTTAATACTTTTAACTTTTAATACTGTGACTTTTATTTTGACAACTTAAAATAAAGTGTAACCAAGTTTTCTTTATTAAAATATATTATTTTCTACAAATACTTAATTAGATTTGTATGTTGCCCTAATGGAAGTTATGCAGTAACTCTATGCAACTATAAATTCATAAACACACTTTTGCAGGAACATGAAGACATATGATGAGACCACACTGAGTTTTGAGTTACCACAGACCTTTTTTTACTCATACATTTAAAACCATCTTTATAAAAACCTTTTTTATTATTTATTTGTTGACAAATCACACAACAATTAAATACAAAATAACAATAGCAGTAAAAATCAGTAAATAAATAATGATATTAAATACTGGAGGGAAACACTAGGGAATTAGTCTTCTGGGTTTTGACGTCATAAACCAGGGCCCGGTTCCCCGATAACGCTCACTCTTAGCGCGCTAAGAAGACTCAAAAAGATATATCTTTCCGAAATAGTTTATGTTTCTAAGTGTGTTCCCCGAAGTGTCCCTTAGGAAGCTTCTTAACTCGCTCCTCTTACGTTCGATGTTACAAAGGCGCTGTCCCAAGTGAAGGTGGTGAACTAGTTGGCATCGATTGCTCAGGAATCGATTTTCCACTTCACGCGAAGGTGCATTACGGCGTTAAGAAAGACAACACGTTCTATGCAAATTAAACATTTCTCAAATTATTCGAGTAACATTTATTTTAACATTGTTTCAGTTATCAGTAAAATAGAGACTATTAATTAAATTATCAAATTGTGATATGTCAAAATGTTTGAGATGACCGATCAAAGCAGGATTTATGTTTACAGAAGCGCGAGCTGCGCGCGAATCCCAATGCAAAGCTTCACGAGATAGGATGCAAGTGGAGAGACTAAACATCAATCAAACCTCAGCTTCAGGAAGGGCATATTTACAGGTAAAGATAAAGAGACTGAGAGGAGAAGAACGAGAGAAGGAGATGGAGATAAGAGAGGAGAGGAAAGCAGGTAAAGCAATAGCCTATTGCATACAGTGCCCAGAATGAGAATAACTTTATTGCAATGGATTCCTATTTAACACAAATATACATAGCCTAAGTTCTTTGACAATTACAGTGGAAAAATAATATTCCCCCGAACCCTCTAGCAAGATCACTTTTGGGACCTCTGTATTTATAAAACCCTGGCTTTTGCACTGAATAGAATATTATATTTTTGCAAAATTCAATGAATTACAAGGCTGTACAGAAGAGTACACTATTGCAGACTTATATACTGAGGTTTTAATTACATTATTTTACAGTTTTTTACAATCACTTTGTTACTATTTTCAGAACCTTGATGTCATTTTTCAAAACTCTAGACACAAAATTCACAACCAATGATCAAAATGCACATCTTTCAAAACTCTAACCCTTTTCTCAATTGCTTGGATACAATACACATAAAACTTAGATCATTTGTTCATTCAACAAAAATCACCTGTTCAAAATGACACAACTTAACATCACAGTACTACTATTTCAAAAGGCAATTCACACATTACATTTCAAATGAGTGTCTATTCATTTCCTTACAATGATCGAACTATCAATTGATACAACTGCTCACAATGATCTTTCAAGTAACTGTGGCATTACTCTTAATGCATTTATATGGAAACAGACACACAATCTTCCATGTTTACAGTAAATCATGAAAGTTTCAAGATTACGAGATTCATTGTCACCAATTAGCGTGGAGCATGAACCAATTAGACAACAATATCCATGGATGTAGCCTACTGTAATATTTTATATTTTTGCTTTAATTCCAATAAACCTATGTTGTGATTGTATAGCTGTACTAGTGATTTGCATCATTATATCACACACTTTGTTCAATGATTCCACTATGTGTGTATTCTCTCTACTACTGCAGTACTTTTACAGAGATGTATTTACTGCACATGTAGTGCCATAATGAAACCTGTATCACCTATTTTGTTCTACAGTATTTAATGATTGTACAAACAATGACACAGTGAAACTATCGGTTGCTTGTGTGGGTGATCTATAGTTTTGTTTCAATGGTGTTTCACAGTAAATTTGTTTTTTGAACCAATGATTGTGCAAGTGCAAGATTTCTTTAAAGATGTGAACGCACAATGCAAAGTTTTGAACATTAGACAGCCTGTGTTACAAGTGATAACCGTTTTGAGTTTTGTGTCTAGAGTTTTGAAAAATGGCATCAAGGTTCTGAAAATAGTAGCAAACTGATTGTAAAAAAACTGTAATATAGTCAGTGGGGAACTAAAGTGTGCATGTGGGTAAAATGAGTCCCACTCCAGCCCTGAAACCTCTCACTCAAAGTGCAAACCTACACACCAAATCTCCAAAACCATAAGCTATTTCCCAGCCTTTGACTCAGTTTTCAATTGCATAAAACACTTTTTTCAAAACACTACACACAATTCTCTAACTAAAACACAAAACATCTAGCAGGAATTGACTTGCTTTCCTTTTCCAAACACACCACTCAAAATGCTACACTTATTCACCAGGCCACACACACTCCTCATATGTGCAAACACTAATGGCTTTACTGATCACTAACCAATCACTGCTTTATTGTAGTAAAAGCCTATAATAGGTCAAAGGTCAGATTACCTTTTGAACAATGGATGCCAACAATGGACAGAGACCCCCCACACTCAATTGTGTCCTTTACTGTATTATAAAGAATATACTTTTGGTTTACATATGTTTATGGTTTTGTTGTATACTACACAACAGTAATGTTTGGCCTAATAAATATTTTCTTTTTCTACATTGCATTGGTGATTACAGTGTACTTGTTACCCCTCTCAGAAGATTACTTTCACTGTAGAACATTGTATTGAAATGTAGATATAAGCGTATGGAAGACCAAAGAGCTTTAGATTTAGAAAAACAATGTTTACATGGTGTATCAAAAAATGCACTATTATGAAATAAGTGTTTGCCATTTGATGCAAATGCTTCATTCTGACATATGTTCATGGCATTTTGAATGCAGTGTTACATTTTTGAAGGAGATGTGAGGCATTTTGCGTTTTGTTTGTGAAGTTTTGGAAGTTTTAGAGTTTTGAAAAAAGGTGACAGTTTTGAAAAT
Source organism: Gila orcuttii (assembly GCA_026230005.1). Classification (NCBI taxonomy): domain Eukaryota; kingdom Metazoa; phylum Chordata; class Actinopteri; order Cypriniformes; family Leuciscidae; genus Gila; species Gila orcuttii. Next base: position 46,451,274 of record JAPDVR010000010.1, read on the forward strand.
GTGTGTAAGTTTCTAAAGACTGCTGCACAGTGGCGGCGACTAGCGTCTTGAGCTCAAACAACACTAAGAGAGAGCTTACGAATGGTCCAGACCAATCTTACGAAAGTGTGACTTACAGAAGATATACTTAGCGTACGAACGTGTCGGGAACCGTGCCATAAGGTTAAGAGAGAGGTTAAGGAATGGGTTAAGAACTACTTAGAGAAAAGAACGTTTTGGGGAACCGGGCCCAGATTATTACAGTTGTTTTCGATTGCTAAACGACAGTGAGCACAACTGGAGCTACATGTGCAAAACTCTAACTACAGTCTGCACTACCAACATCACCTGAGCTAAACACTTCACATCACCTACACAACTCATTCAGCAACACAACTCTTAACACACACTCAACACAGGCTCAGTGCAGCCAAACACTACACAACCCTCACTGAGATAACACACACTGTCACTCAGAACACACTGAGAGTAAAAACACTACACAACCCTCACTGAGATAACACACACTGTCACTCAGAACACACTGAGAGTAAAAACACTACACAACCCTCACTGAGATAACACACACTGTCACTCAGAACACACTGAGAGTAAAAACACTACACAACCCTCACTGAGATAACACACACTGTCACTCAGAACACACTGAGAGTAAACACACTACACAACCCTCACTGAGATAACACACACTGTCACTCAGAACACACTGAGAGGAAAAACACTACACAACCCTCACTGAGATAACACACACTGTCACTCAGAACACACTGAGAGTAAACACACTACACAACCCTCACTGAGATAACACACACTGTCACTCAGAACACACTGAGAGTAAACACACTACACAACCCTCACTGAGATAACACACACTGTCACTCAGAACACACTGAGAGTAAACACACTACACAACCCTCACTGAGATAACACACACTGTCACTCAGAACACACTGAGAGTAAAAACACTACACAACCCTCACTGAGATAACACACACTGTCACTCAGAACACACTGAGAGTAAAAACACTACACAACCCTCACTGAGATAACACAAACACAAACACCAATACAGAAAATACAAACTTTTCATCTTTACAGTTTGAACAATTTCAGGGATTTCATACAAAGTAATATTTTCTTCAAAGAAAAGAGTGACATTCTTTCACATGATTTATTTACATTTTTAGAACATAATTCTTTACGGTAAATGAAAATTAGCAGTTTGCTTCAATAGTCTGTAGTAATTTACGGAATTACAGTAATGAGAAAAAAAAAAATATATATATATATAAATATATATATAGGCTATATGTGTGTGTGTGTGTGTGTGTGTGTGTTCATAACAAGTCTAAAACAAGACCAGCTTATCCTCTCAGCTGAAACTGCAGTCAGTGTGTGAAAGGCACAAGCTGAACTCTATTCTGTTTTGAATGTGTGGTTCACAGTTTTGACAGCAGTGTGTAAGCATTTGAACAAAGTGCTGTAAATCCACAGTGTTGTGCAGGTTGTGGTTAAAGTCATGGGATAAGTGTGTAGAGTTTTGAAAACTGTCTTCAAGCAATGAAAAATGAACTAGAGTTTGGTCCACATGAACTGCTGCTGTGCGACTGTAGTTAGAGTTTACACATGTAGCTCCAGTTGTGCTCACTGTCGTTTAGCAATCGAAAAAAACTGTAAGATGTGGATTTCAATGTATTTTTTTTTCTTTTTAGAAATTCTCAAATAATATTTTTTGTCAAGGTTTATTAAAAAAAAAAAGATTTGAAATGTACAAGTTTTTGCATTATTATTACTACAATCAAACCCGAAAACAGAGAAAGCATTTTGTTACACGTAACATTAAAATTCAATAGCTTTATCACAGCTTAATCCATCTGATCTGATCTCATTTCAACCTCTTATTTCAATCTTCTGACTCAATTATGCTGTATATAGCCCTACCAGTTCATTTGTGTGTGTGTGTGTGTGTGTGTGTGTGTGTGTGGTTATTTTATTAAATATATAACACAGAGATTTCTTTAAAAGAAACAATGTGACAAACTTTGTCTTCACAAAAATGCTGATTGAATCTTTTCGTATAAATGAGATCTAAGTTTTTGAATTTAAAATTTTCAGCAATCTAAAGTTTTTGAACAGATGCTGTCTAATAAAATATACTTTAGGTTAACTTTAAGCAAAATCATTTGGCATCAGATGGATACAGTAATCTTCTCGGAAGATAAATAGAAGATATGGTTTTATTAAAACTTTAAAGATTTAATTTAAACAATCTTTTCATTTTAAAAGATCATTTTTAACTTTTACTATTATGGTTTGAAATCAATTTAGTATGAACAAAACATTTGCTCTGGAAAGGCGTTAGAAGACTAACTTTGCTTATGCTGTGAGATGATGCACAGAGTCTCTTCTGGTGTGTCGCCCTATGTTATCATTATTGGTTGTCAATGAACTTCTTTCTCTGGAGTTGTGCTGGTGATCAGAAGGACCTTATAAGCATCCCGTCAATGGGGACAGCCTGAGGCTTCACAGACTCTAAATCTCTTCATTGTTACCCTCTCTCTCTCTCTCTCTGAAGATATGTGGTGATTTTCTTACAGATACAACTTAAGGAATTATTGAACATTTCACACAATGTGTGAGATGACTCGTTAAACTCCAAATTTCAAAGTATTTTACATGCGCCCTGATAAATAAAAATATACTTTAAGTTCAAGTCAAGTTTAACCACAGACCATCGATGTAGAATATTTGTTTTTATTAAGATTTTAAATATTTAATTTAAACAATCTTTTATTTTTAAAAGATTTAATTTAAACTTTTAAAGGGGTCATATAATGGTACATGCACTTTTACAAGTTGATTGTACTGAAATGTGTGTTGGCAGTGCCTGTACACAACCATCATATAATGATAAAAATACATCCAGTGTTTTTGTTTTAATCTCCTTATATGTTTTCCCCTGCCTCAAATCGAGCCGTTCGATCTTGTGACGGCACTAGATCGGACGCCCCTCCCACGATTGATGATTGACAGCAGCGTTTCTATGGTTTCAACACAGACCCGCCCTGAGCGAGCTGTCATCGTAGTCCGCTATTGTTGATACACTGGAGCAGAATGGCATCTAAGCGATTGTGGTGTTCTGTTCTTGGCTGTAATAATGAACACAGCAGTCATTTTAATGTTCCTAAATTCGAACCGCTGAAGACGCAGTGGCGGAGTTTTATTTTTGAAGGGAATATTCCCAATGATATACGTAAATGCTTTTATGTTTGCGCTAATCATTTCTCACCAGACTGCTTTCTAAACGAGGGTCAGTGTAAATCTGGTTTTGCTAAGAAGCTGGTCCTGAAAACAGAATCGGTATCAACTATTCGTGTTCCTGCTGCACCTCCAGAAGAAGTGAGTGTAACGTTTTATTAACCTTTAAATATTAATCTTTGCAAATCGTTTGCACGCTTCATGATGAATGCGGCTAATGTTTACACTCAGGGTATATTACGGCATGTTTTCTCTGTAACGTTACGATGTTCTCAATATAATTCATAATCCCACGTTTAAAATGAACAACGTGTTATGGTTAATGTTTCAGCACTGACAGTTGTACCTAACACTGAGATAACGTTACGCATCACTGACAAGCCTACATTTACCAAAAAAAAGTTTTTCAACATCAATCTGTCAACGAACTAACCTATACATCAGTAAACACATAGCGTCTGTATCTCACTACTCTAAGTTACCCTGCCAGTACATAAGTTACAAAAATAGATCAAAGTGAAATTACGTTAACCAACCATTCAGAAACGTCCTGTTCGAGCCTTAATTGTCGAACTTCTTCGGGGCGTCATCTTGTTCCGGGTCCGACTCCGGTTCAAATTGGTACAGTTGCACAGATGTGTCCTCAGAGACTCCCGCTGCCATTCTTTCGCCAAAATATACCATCAACTGTTGTCAAGGCAACACTCCACGTGTGTTGTGTCAAAATGCTCCACAGAACAGAGGGGCGGAGTCAGCAAAGCTCATTATCATTTAAAGGCATATGCACTGAAACGGCGTGCTGAAAACAGAGCTGTTTTTGACCATGTAAAATTTGTGTTTTCTTACAATACTAATGATAATTTTTAATAAAAGTATATTTCAAAGTTTTTATTTAGACCCTAAAGATTCATATTAACTTGTACAAAAATAGCATTATATGACCCCTTTATAGGTGCAGTGTGTGATTTTTAGCGACATCTAGCGGTTCGGCTGCGAGTTGCACTAATGGTTCAGCCCACTGCTCACCCCTCCCTTTCGAAGACGCTACGGTGCCTGAAACTGGACAAACATATCGTCGTCTGAGAAAGCAGAGAATAGCCAGAGTAAGCCAAGAGTGTGTAACACTGTCACTGTTTCTGTACCACAGCATTATAAACCACATCATGGATAAAGTTTACAAAGCCATAGTCAGGTGAGGATCAAGGGTCTTAATATATAATATAATAATATCAGCTGATTGTCTCACAAACGTAACCAGCACATTTCCCCCCACATAGCAAATCCATAATACAGCGAGGGAGAAGAACCACATGAAACTATGCAACTATATATCCTTTCTAACAGGGTAGTAAAAGTTTAGCTGGCTAAATATGAGCTGTTACTGTGGCTGCATAAAAAGCCTTGTTTAAACTCGACGCGTCCGCATGAGCCCAAAGGTGCGCTGGTGGCATGATTGTAACAGCGCGCGCGCCTCCGCATCCCCTAGTCACCATTTACTACACACAATAGGCTTTTTTTCTCTGATTTTCTCTGATTTTTTTTTTCTCTGAACTCTTCGCGATCGACTTAAAATGCTTCCAAGATCGACTTGTTGACCGCGATCGACGGGTTGGTGATTCCTGTAACGTTACTGTTTTACGGTCAATGACAAGAGTACTAATCAGCTGTCTCACGAACGTAACCAGCACCTTTATCCCCACATAGCAAAGCCATATCACAGCGAGGGAGAAGAACTAAGTTACATGAAACAATCCAACTACATATTTTACACCACTGACAAGGGAAAAGTCACTACTCACGGTGTTTATGGCTAGCTTCTAGCTTTCTGCTACTTCTCTTTCAAGGTAGTGACGAAACACGCTCTGTAGCGCTGTTTGTTCGCGTTCGGCTACGCTAGAAACATGACGTCACAATATGTCGACCTTCATAGAAGGGGGTGCCTGCGGTTATGTAGATATAAATGTCTCATTCTAAGGTAATAAAAACATTACGGTTTATTAAGTAAGTTCTTTATACACCACTGAAAACATAGTTATGGATTTCATATTGCATTTCTGTTAATAGATACTCAAAATTTTTACACATTGCACCTTTAAGATTATACTTTGAAATAACTTTTACCACTAGAAAAACATTCACAATGTCACATCCTGATCACTGAACACTGTAAGGACTGGGCGAGGGGTGAATCTGAATAACTAAATACATCCTAGCTAAAATCCCAAAGCCTTCAGGATCAAAAAGCCTGGATGTAAATTAACATACAAACACACACACACACACACACACACACACACAACCACACACGCATCCCCCACAAGTGAAGCCCGCTCAGGACAGAGCGTGGTGTCCAGTTACGAGACATTTTTATGACTGACTGGAATGTCCCAAAGAAGGATTCTAAAGAGAAAGAAACTTCTCTTTCTAAAAGACATTTAACCAGATATATTCGATGTGTTTTTATGTGTGTCCATTTGCCCATGTCACATTGGAATGACTATGATTTTATCGTAGCTTAAAGTGAATTATAAATACCTTCATTATGCATTTTAAATATAACTCTCTATTCCCATAACTTGTACACAAAGTTCTGGACACCTCCAGAATGCTTTCGGTGTGATCAATCAGAATACGTACAGTAATATCCAGTAAAATATAGTTTACTATGTTTTCCATCTTTGGAGTGAAAAGAGACCAAAACTAACATCACTGGTGTTCTTAGATAACAGCGTTTACGACCCAAAGGAATGTTCACAGAACTGTGGCTCTCTCTGAATTCTAACCAAGGAGGAGAAATGAATCCTGTATTCATATATATACGCTATTATATATCCACTTGAGAATTGTATGAACAATGTATCTAAGTTCCCTATTTCATGAGTTGCCTTTTTGTGGTTTGGTCTATGTTTCTCGACAACTCTAATGGGATAATGTTTCAAACTTTGCCAACTAATGTTTAACCAAATCCATTTGTGGCAAGTTTGGTCTCGATAAACTCCAATCTTCGTTCCCCATTTGTTAATTGACATTACATTTTGCTAAACTTTGTGACACATTAGTATTATAAGAATTGCGAAGATTCTTCTCTTAAACACCCAATGAAACTAGAGATTTAAATGCCTGGTTATAACACAAAGGGTCATAAAATCTCCCTCCAAAGGGACAGCTCCTGATTAGACCCGCTTCCAAAAGAAGGCGGAAACGTCAGGTCTTCAAAAGGACTGAATACCAGTTTATCTCTCGCTTACTTCTCTTGTCCTCGTGTCATAATGTAACGTCTCGCCTCCGGGCGAGCTCTTCACCTTTCTTTTATTTGTTTCTAGTTTAGTTTGTGTTTTTCAGTCTTAGATAAGTCTCCGTGTTTAATTCCAATCGACGAGTGAAAAGAACACCGCGTGACATATCTCTTCAGCAAATCCATCGACAAGGGACCTTTAAACGAGCGCGCGCTCGCTTTGAAGGAGAAACACGCGCACGTGACCACGTGACGCGCCGGACCGAGAGACACACACGCTTCTTCACAAGCCATGCAAAGAGTGCAAGTATCCGTGTTTGATCACGCTTTTAAGATTTGTTGAAGTCTTGTTGTCTCTCAAAGTTCCGTTGTCTATGTGAATTTGCTATTTAGAAACTCCCTCTTGCATAACTGCAACTCTCTACATTTCCTCTCTCTCTCTGTCTCTATGCATTTCTCGTTCATCGATGCCTTATCGTGTCTTGTTGTTTATTATGTTTGTAAATACATATATCCCATGTAACCGTAGTAAATACATAAGTAGTTCTGCCTTATTAAATTCATTATATTCATTTGATTGATGTACTGCCTTTTTACTCATTTTCCAAGTCCCTTAAGTGTCAAAAGATCTTACAAGCTTACAAATTAACTTGTGGTTAATTGCAAGGATACACATGCATGCATGCAGGTAAAATGACATATCATCCCTTATTGGGAGATTTATTAACATGTAAGACTGATCTAATCCAAACATGTATGAATAATTATTAATTACCAATTATTAATTATGATATGCAAATCCCCCACGGATTAGATCCGCCCCTGAGTCTTTACAACACACTCCTCCCCTCTGACTCACAGACGGTCAAACGCTGGTATGAGAGAGAAACACTTTTGTTTTACAACTTTAAACTCATTGCATCTTTGTAAACCCATTCATACGCTGTATGGATATCTATGCGATAGGAGCCACTTCTTCAACTCTGTGAAAATGTAAGGTGTTTTTTATTTTATTTTATCTAAAATAATTGGATCAGTAAATTTAGTATGATATTTATTTTATATTTTATTTTATAAGCATTTAATTTATATACTTTTAAAGAATAGAATGTTTTTCAACTTTAGTGCGAAATAGTATATATTTTATTTTATAAGCATTTCATTTATATACTTTTAAATATCAAAGTTTTTCAACTCTAGTTAGTGTTGTTGTGAACTTTTTCTTCTAAAGTGTAGGCAACTCAGAAGCGAAGACCAGGAGACTCGGGTGTATCTTTTAAGCAGGGTTCTTTATTGCTGTTGCATCGCTGTAGTACGCTGTAGTAGGTCAAAGGCGACAAGGTCATCGAAAGGTCACCACTAGGGCAAGGTCAACCCAAGGGCACGGGGAGGGGCTAGGTCAAAAGGTCAACCCATCAATTATAGGGCCATCCATCATTTTGACAGAAGCTGAATCATATCACTACTAATAGACATCAAGTTTGTATTTGTATCTCATCTGGCTCAAAAGCTATAGCCGAATCCCTTTCAGGCGGCGGCCATATTGGATTTGGCCGCCATCTTGGTCTCAGGGACCATTGGCTCGGGCGCCCTGGCTAAATCATTTCAGTATGCCCTCAGCTACATCTGTGCCAAATTTGGTGCTTGTACTGTAGATGAATTTGCACGAACAATGGGGTGTAAGGCCCCATACTACAGCCCAAACTGCTTTTTTGGACAGCGGCCATATCATATTGGAATTGGAGGATCAAGGGTTCCAGATATACTGGGTCATAAATATGACCCAGTATATGTGTTTCCCATGATCAATTAAGCTGAAAAACATATCAAGTTTATATTTGTAACTCATGTGGTTCAAAAGTTATAGCCAGAACCCTTTCCGGGCAGCGGCCATATTGGATCTTGGCCCCGAGGGTCGCTGGCTCCGGCACCCTAGCTAAATCATTTCGGTATGACCTGAGCTACATCTGTGACAAATTTGGCGCTTTTAGATGAATTTACGCAAAATGACCTATGTGCTGGTGCTTTATAATGTTTTTGTGCCTTTTGTGTTGTATAACAACATCTCTATTACAGTATCTGGTCTGCTGTTTGAATCTGCACTGTAAACTGGTTAAACATGAGCTTGAGTCTGAACAGAAGATTGTTCTCAGTCTTGAATCCTCTGTCCACTGTAACGCTAACAATAATGCAACATTTCTCCTGTATATACTGACAATCCTTCATTCATCCTTTTCTGATATTCTACAATTCTTCGATTCTATCAGCTGAATTATTTTCAATCATTTCTCAATGCTAGTGCATTTCTCACAGATGAAGAGCTTCCAGAGTCTGGGAATATAAAGCTGGAGTCTGATGGCTCTTTATTTCCCTCTACTGGTTATTATTTTAATGCAGATTGAGCTTTTGGAAGATGTTGGTCTGGATTGCTCACACACTTAATTTTATTTTATTTATTAACTAAATTAATAACTTTTTTTACAACCGAAATGAATCAACACTGAATTTACTTAAGATGAACTAGACATGATTTTCTTCTGGAAACAAACTTTGTTGCATTGTTTTCCTGTTACCACTGTAAAGCTGCTTTAAAACTGTATTGTATAAAGCGCTATAGAAATAAAGGTATCTTGACTTGGATTTATGAGCCCAAACACAGTCCAATACAGTAAATTACTAATAAAACATGAAAGTCCATCAAACGTTGTTTTTCTTCTGTTTAGTTCCACATTCGGCTCTGAATGATTTTTAGCAAGAAAGTGGTTTATTTTTGTTTTCCACAATACATTTTTTACATTTTTACATTTTCCACAATACAGATTTACAAAGAGCAGTGCAGATGACCTATTAAACAGACAAAGCAACATAAACATATATATTTACATAGAAAACTGTACAAAATATACATATGTACAAGCACACAAACACTGTTTGCCGTACACAGTTTGACACTGATACACATTCACAATCAACAGTTCTCAACTAATTCTCAGTTCATCAGTTGACCGATTAAATAGAAACAATAATTCCTAGATCATGTATTATATTTTTAAGGCTGCTTTACATTAATAGTAAATGCAGATACAGTCACAGATTCCTGAAGTAGCACTGCAGCACAAATGTTCATACGTACTGACAATTAAATATATATTGCAGAAATATGCTGACAGATTCCTCTGCAGGAAATGGTTTTGTTTTGAAGGAGAAAAAAGCATATATTATTGGACTCGGTCGAGAACAACTAACAAGACCAATGACCAAGTCCAATACAATATAAAACTGTGTAGAGACTGAACTGGAGAACTACAGCACTAGTTTCATCATGATCCACAGATCCTCAATACTTCTGATCCTGAACTCAGTGCTTTTATCCTTCAAGTAATCTCTGGCGAAGTTTGTGTATCCCGACAGCAGCCAGAACCACCAGAACCACCAGAACCAGGGGCGTCGGACTGGGGGTAAAACCAGTACTGATTACCAGGTCCCCAAGGGGATGAAGGGCCCTTGAAAAGTCTGGAATACAGACATCCCAATTCTCCCGGAAGTTTGATAGCGTCTCCCTGATGCCCGCAAATTAGTTAAAATCTCCCGGAATCTAGAAGGCGAATGCGAGACAGAACATCTGTGCGCATAACATACATAGCGCGTGCGCAATACAACCCCCCCCAACCCCCCCCCCCCCCCCCCCCCCCCCCGTCAACAATCCAAAAAGTATTTTATTTGGAACATAGGGGCCCATCAGGACTGACTATACATAGGGCCCGGGATCTTGTGCTACGCCCCTGACCAGAACCATCTGAACCAGAACCAGACCCACAGTCAGTCCAACCGGCAAAATACAATGATCTACAGGTGAAGGGAAAAGTGGGAAGAGATTTTTTTAATATTTTAAATTCACTGTTTAAGATCTTCTGTAATTCTCTCATCATGTTTTACTCACTTCGATGTTCAGTGTCGTCAGTTTTGTCTTTATCTGTGTCGTTCAGATTTCCCTTCGAGTCTGGAACAGATTCTGTACAGAATATTGAAAGGTTAGTCATGCAGTTTAGTATTAATTTACTGATTAAACATAATATTTCTGCTCATCCACTGATCTTCTCTCACCTGTGACTGTGACTGTGATCAAGGCTTCATTATTAGAGTCCAGAACTCTGTATGTTCCAGTGTCAGTGACTGTAAAGTCATGAATGATCAGAGTCTGGTCACTGATGATCAGTCGATCACTGCTGACCCCGTGACCTCTCCTCCACACCTCTGTCCAGCCGGAGCGAGAGTTTCTCTCCACTTTATCAGCGTTGATCAACACAACATCCAACTTCAGATCCTCTCCTTTCTTTACAGAGATCTCATCTGAGGACAAACAGAGACATTTATCATTATTATAATGGTGTCAATCAATCAAGACCATAAACGCATATCAAGGATTAAAGGGATAGTTTACCCAAAAATGAATATTCTGTCAGTAATTACTCTCCCTCATGTTGTTCCAGACCCGTAAGACCTTCGTTCATCTTCAAACACAAATTAAGATATTTTTGATGAAATCTGAGAGCTGGATCACTCCTCCATAGTGAGTTCCCGTAGTGTAACTGCGCAGTGCTTCTGGGTTGTACGCCAGAACGTAGGCTCACTATTGGCCGACGCTGGTCATGTGTGTGTGATGCTGGCCAATAGTGAGCCTACGTTCTGACATACAACCCAGAAGCGCTGCGCTGTTACACTACGGCAACTCACTCAGAGGCACACATAGAAGACAATGAATAGTTGAATAAAGTCGTTATTTTTGTTTATTTTTTGCGCAAAAAAAAGTATTCTTGTCGCTGGATAAACTTACAATTGAGCCACTGTAGTCACTTGGACTATTTTAACGATGTCTTTAATAACTTTTCTGGGCCGGCAGATAAAATTACAGAGAAGCCTATGGAGGAGTCATCCAGCTTAATTTATGTTCCGAAGATGAATGAAGGTCTTACGGGTCTGGAACAACATGAGGGAGAGTAATTACTGACAGAATATCCATTTTTGGGTGAACTAATCCTTTAAAGGAACCAAATGTAATAATTTAAAAATCAGTCACTGAAAAGCCTATTGCCTACTGAAAAAGTAATTGAAAAGCCTACTGGACTAGTGAAACAGATTCACAAATTGAAATGGGACAAACACATGGTTCGACAAACACAATGCTTAAATCAGGACCGACAGATAGTTTAAATTCAGACTCAACAGCAGTACTAGGACAGACAGACAACTCAAGTTTAGATTCCTTAATGGAATCAGGCAGGACAGATAGTTCAAAATCAGCCACCTTGGCCAGTTCAGAACACAATGATAGTTCAGCATTGATTGGAACTGGACAGGAAGACGTAACGTGAACAGTCTCTGGCTCGGCAGATGTGACGTGAACAGTCTCTGGCTCGGCAGACGTGACGTGAACAGTTTCTTGTGCGGCAGGCACGACATGTTCAGTCCCTGGTTCGGTGGCCATGTCGTGATGCGTAGGCTTGGCAGAACTGACATGGAGCGCAGGCTCGGCAGGGCCGACGTGAAGAGACTCAGACCCGGCAGGCATGGCATGAAGAGACTCAGACTTGGCAGGCATGACGTAAGAAGACTCAGACTTGACAGGCATGACGTGAGGAGACTCAGACTTGGCAGGCATGAAGTGAAGAGACTCAGACTTGGCAGGCATGGTGTGAGGAGACTCAGACTTGGCAGGCATGATGTGAAGAGACTCAGACTTGGCCGGCATGGCGTGAAGAGACTCAGACTTGGCAGGCATGACGTGAGGAGACTCAGACTTGGCAGGCATGGCGTGAGGAGACTCAGACTTGACAGGCATGACAGGAGGAGACTCAGACTTGGCAGGCATGACGTGAAGAGACTCAGACTTGGCAGGCATGGCGTGAGGAGACTCAGACTTGGCAGGCATGACGTGAAGAGACTCAGACTTGGCAGGCATGATGTGAGGAGAATCAGACTTGGCAGGCATGACGTGAGGAGACTCAGACTTGGCAGGCATGGCGTGAGGAGACTCAGACTTGGCAGGCATGATGTGAAGAGACTCAGACTTGGCAGGCATGGCGTGAAGAGACTCAGACTTGGCAGGCATGATGTGAAGAGACTCAGACTTGGCAGGCATGATGTGAAGAGACTCAGACTTGGCAGGCATGACGTGAGGAGACTCAGAATTGGCAGGCATGACGTGAGGAGACTCAGACTTGGCAGGCATGATGTGAAGAGACTCAGACTTGGCAGGCATGATGTGAAGAGACTCAGACTTGGCATGCATGATGTGAAGAGACTCAGACTTGACAGGCATGGCGTTAAGAGACTCAGACTTGGCAGGCATGGCGTGAAGAGACTCAGACTTGGCAGGCATGGCGTGAAGAGACTCAGACTTGACAGGCATGATGTGAAGAGACTCAGACTTGACAGTCATGATGTGAAGAGACTCAGACTTGACAGGCATGGCGTGAGGAGACTCAGATTTGGCAGGCATGACGTGAAGAGACTCAGACTTGGCAGGCATGGCGTGAAGAGACGCAGACTTGGCAGGCATGATGTGAAGAGACTCAGACTTGACAGGCATTGCGTGAGGAGACTCAGACTTGGCAGGCATGATGTGAAGAGACTCAGACTTGGCAGGCATGGCGTGAAGAGACTCAGACTTGGCAGGCATGACGTGAAGAGTCTCTGGATCAGTGACAGGGCAAGACAAGGATTTACAGGCGGCCTCCGGAGCCGTGACAGGGCAGGACAAGGATTCATAAACAGTTACCTCTGACACCTCCAAAGGTTCTGCAGCAGACGCCGCCACCTCTGGAGGTTCTGCAGTTGTAGCATCAAGAATCAGGTAAAGTTCATTAACAGGACAGGTACAGTGCTCATCTACGGTTCCTTTGACCGTGACATGACAGGCTAAGAGGACATTGCTGGGCGCTACCACCATACAAGAGGCTGAAACAATCACTGCCGCTTCGAGAGGCTCTGTAGCTCGTGCCGCCACCTCTGGAAAAACTGCAGCGGGTGCCATCGCTTGAGGCAGTTCTGAGGTGGTATATGCAGCCCAAACGCAACATAGAGCGATCCCCATCATGGGAAGCGCTTCTGACAGGGTAATTAGTGCAGGAACAGAAGAATGAAAGCGAATAGGTATATGGATACCAGCTGCGCGTGCAGACACCAGTGTTGCATCCCTCACACTGGAAAATCGAAGCACTGACCTTGAATATCTGGGTGTGGTAGACGGGACGTGAGAAGACTCTGGCTGGTCAGAGGTGCCATGACGAGACTCAGGAAAATAAGCTGAGAAGTGAAGAGACTTGTGACGATCAGTTGAGACATGACTTGACTTGTGATGATTAACTGTGACTGGGCTTAACTCATGACGATCAACGGTGACTTGGCTTGACTCATGATTGGTAGCCATGACGGAATGGGATGTTGTTGTGTCTGCCATCTTGTGACAGCCACCATTACATGAGTGAGTGCGTAGTCGCATTCCTCTGTGACACCCACAGTGAATGCTGAACCAACCGTCACCAAGGCATAATCCATAAACTGACTGAGAGATGAATGGGGACCCTCACAGACTAAATGTGATCTGAGCGGTTGATTAATTCCCTCACAAAAGAAATCTATGAGCACACAATCCGGCATAGCAGAAGAATAGGCGAGATCCAAATACTCTTGTATATACTCCTCGAGCGATCGCGAGCCCTGCTTGAGTCTTAATAACATTTGTGCTGTGTCCATACCTGGCCAGTCTCCAAAGGAAAAGCCACTAGATCTTTGTGTGGCTGAGTATTCTGTAACGGGCAGAACAAGACGAGAGACGTGCGGATCCATATGCAGGGCTTTATTCCAAGACACAGTCGTAATACAGGCAAGGTCAATAAACAGCAAACAGGAATGGCAGAGGTATGACACAGAGTGATCCTTAGGGCAAGCGTGGGTCGACGATCGGCGAACAATATCCAACAGAGGCAAGGCAAAGAGAGATAATCCAGGTAAACAGCAAAAATCCAAACGAGGCACTAACAGAGTCCAAAGGCCTAAGCTAAGGGTAAATCCAGGAAACATGGGCAAGAATCAGAACACAGGAAAACAGGCAAGGCAAGGAACACAGGATGGGCTCTGTAGAGTAGCTAACACTAGGGGAGTGCTAAACGCAATACAATACTCGGCAACGGGGAGAGAAAGTCCAAGGCTTATAAAGAGTGTAAGATAGTTGTCAGGTGTGAGCGTTATTAGTGGAATCAGCTGTGTGTGTCGTCAATGCAATGAATGATGGGGAATTTAGTGAAGCGCAAGATCAGCTGTGTGTGTCGTCAATGCAATGAATGATGGGGATTGTAGTGAAGCGCAAGATCAGCTGTGTATGTCATCAATGCAATGAATGATGAGGATTGTAGTGAAGTGCAAGAATCCATGATGTGAGTGGGTGACCCCTGGTGGTGACCAACCGGAAGTGCATGGACCAGATTCGTGACACCTATATTGGAATCATCTAATCTGAATATTGGATAATTGTTACATATAATGTTTTTCTGATCGCAGGCTCTGCATGCAATAGTAATATTATTAAACTGTTTCCATAATTAGGAAGCACAAGATGATGGTTTGATCAGTTTTGACTTTACCATGAATATGAAGATGATATTCCAGGATTAGTCGCTTCATTCTCCATATTTCTCCATGTTTCTCTCTATTCTCCATATTCATTCCATTCAGTGTCATGTCATCATGAAATATTCTTATTTTAGTAAAATATGTTAATATATATATATATATATATATATATATATATATATATATAATTGTAGGTAATATGAAGCCAACAATATTAGCTGTGCCACATTTTAACGTTTTTTAATGTTGTCAGTGCAGATGTTGTGAATTCCTGAACATGTTTATTAATAAATGAACTGCATAGCAGGCTTGTGCAAAATTCAGAATTTCAGAATTGGGCTCCATTCAATTCATGAATTGGAATTTGAATTGAATTGACTCCGCCCCACAAGAATTTGAATTTGAATTGGAATGACAGGAAGTGGAATTAAATTCATGGCAATTCAAAGAAATTCCACACAGTCACACAACAGAAAGAATGTGTTGAATCTCACATACTTTCAGCGTTAGGAAGGTTACTTTGGAAATGTAATTGCTTACTGCTATAAGTTACCCATTATAAATGTGGTTTGTATTACTTTATTTGGATTACTTTATCAATGTAAAGCAATTTCCTTTTAATTTGATTAGTAACTAATTAAATTACACATTTTACCTCAGTAATACAACTAAATACAATTACATTCATTTTGTAATTCAATAACATAATTTCATTACAGTTAACTCACTCCTCAACCCTGCATACATTTTGTTCTAATATATATATATATATATATATATATATATATATATATATATATATATATATATATATATATACATATATATATATATATATATATAAACAAATTTCCACCTCAAATTGTTGTTTTTTTTTTTCTTCTAAAGATTTACTAAAGTAATTCTGGGAGTCATGTTCTATCATGTTCTGAGTCATGTTCTATCATGTTCTACAAAATTACAATTACAATAAATCAAACTTAATTATTTGTTCTGTGACTAGAGCTTTTAACATTCATTGCTGGGGGCAAATATTTCCTGTTAATGTAATCTGTACAAGTAGTTCAAACTAATATAATTTATAGAATATGTAATGCAATCATATCTGACATATACTGTAAAGCTTTATTGTTAAACACTTCACTTAAAATATCTATATGAATTTCTTAGAATTTGTTTTGAATTGCAATTCTGCTTCCTTTAATTCGAATTCGAATTGTAATTCTAGATCCTGTTTTTGACCAATTTAAATTCAATTCAAATTCAAGAATTGAATTGGAATTTAGGAGTCATTCTCAATTCAATTCTGAATTGTGCACAAGCCTGCTGCATAGAGAAGTAGTCATGGTGTGTGATAATGTAATATACTGAGAAATGTACATCATTAATCCACAAATGTCAAGCAAAGTCACTTGGTGCAAAATAGAAACAATCAACTAGATCAAATGAAAATCAAACGATACTGAATGATAAAATGATACTGACCGCTATATTTGATAAAGCAAAACAGCATCAGAAGCAGATCAACCACCTGAACCTGATGAGAAAACAGAAGAGCTGGTTTATGTCACAGATACAGACAAATCGTAATCACAAACACATTCATACAGGGATAAACCCAGAGATGGTCTTATATTATGGAGATGAGAGGGTCTGTGTCTCTCACCATTGGAGAAAGCGTAACGGCTGACTTTGATCATGTGACGCACCTCAGCCTATCGTGTAACGGCAGTGACATCAGTGCACGCCATAAATATATACACTAGATGTCGCCTTGAGGTTCTAAGCATGCGTCAAAACCGCCGCCATCTTGGAACAGGGGTCTTGTCATAGGAAGTAGCTAGGTAACGCTGAATTCATGGATGATGCTGAACTTTCGTGCTGCGTATGGATGTTCACACGAACCAAATCTAAAAACCAGACAGCAAGGGATTACTTTCACAAGAATGTGAAATTTAAAAAAAAAAATTAAAAATTTCTCTGGACTCAATAAATACTGATAAATGATAAATACATGTCTGACCGTTGGAACGAACCAAAACAACTAGAAAATCGCATTCATGACGATTTATGGTGATTTTATTTCCGTTAGACCTTTTCCTACATTGACGCTGATGCATTAAAGAGGAGGCGCTCCCCTGTTCCATGATGGCGGCTCTATTGATGCATTCGTTCCAATGAACTGCCGTAGCCAAGGCCACATCTAGTGTATATATCTATGAGTGCACGCAAAGTTTTATGACAGTCAGTTACAGTTTACGTTAATCAGTTTCTTGTGCATTATTAGCGTGTTGGTCTTGTGAATAAATGTTCTATATTTGGTGTTATATCGCTAGTAAAGGTACAGTAGGACTGGATTGTTTGTGGAATGTGCTTTACTGCGGAAAACAATCACAAATATCTCTATTAGCTGCAAAGCTAGTCACTGCAGGGTGCAAAAAACTACATTAAATAAGATTACACTTAAAACTTAATTGTAATTTAATACATATTTGATTAATTAATGTATTTTTGCTATAAATTTTCATCATTAGGCACACAGCAGTTGACAACACTTCATGCTTGATTTTAACTAAACAACATACACTATAACACAATTTTTATAATTAGATTATACATTTAGTGTTTATTCATTAAAATGCATGCTATCAGCATCATATCATATGCATACATGCAGTTAATAGTCAATACAATTCAAGTCTTATCATAACTGGTAAAACCTGAAAGCCAAAGAAAGAAAACATCTGTATGTTTTACTTTCTTTAGACAATATACAATATTACTCAATATTACTATGAAATGCTGTATCTGTTGCAACATTACCTTCTCTGTATAACCGCTTTTATGAGGAAACACCTTATCATGTACAAACAAGTAATCGACAGGCTGTTCACGAAACATGTTTTACGCTGCACAATACTTTTGTTGTGAACGATATATAGATTTTACTGTGATAAAGATTATTTTATACGAGAAGACAGAGAAGTGAATGTGATTTGGTGATAATCTAATAATGATATCAATAACCCCAATAATAAAAACCATCATCATAATCATGGTCAACATCATAATCATCATCATAATCACAGTAGTGGATACGTTCAACATAAACATCTCGAGTTATTTCCTTAGCATCATTAGCAGGATTAGTTTTCCTCAAACATAAACATAACTATAGTTTAATCACACAAAAACACAGAGACTGGATTTATATTTAAAAACATAAACACTTACATAGTAAAACTTCGACATGAGCCTTTTGATCAGGCGTCAAAACTTCATAAATTACTGCATTTAGCGAGTGGTGAGACCGAGAGGAAAAACACAACAAAACTGAAAGTAAAACTGAAAGCTTGCAATCATTGTGCATTACCGCCATCTACTGGACTGAGGTGTGATCACATTGGGACGTCATAAAAATACCTTTACCATCCTATCCACCTTATTCTTCTCTAAACAATGCGCGCTGCCATGACGACGACTCCGGTTGCCAACTTCCGGTTCGAATCTGGTCTATATGATTTTGCCATGCGTTTCATCCCCACATCGCTAAACTAAATCGAAAAAAACATTCATCAAATGTGATCTGATCACGTTATTTTTTATTAAATCACAGATAAAAACAAAATTAACTTTCTTTCTTTTCTTCATACCTTCCAAAGGATATAGCTGATGCATGACTGTACGATCTCCCTAATCCAGCAATACATGAACATCCGACGGTCTCTATCACCCCCGACTGCTGCAGCATAACCCAAGCAATAAGCTAAGGCTGGTTAGCACTTTGACTCCTGTCTACCTCTGCTTTCAAAAATACATAGTCTCCGTGCTTCAGTAGGCTACATTATACGCTGAGTTTCGGTTCATTTATGAGACGAGAGTCCAGTTCACGCGCCGGCGCCTCCGTGTCATGATGATCTATTTTCTACTATCTTTACTTCTTATTTATTAAATCCAGGCAATTGGTTGATGAAACATTGATTAAAATTAAGATACAATTAATAAAAAACGAAATTCACTTTAAAGAAAGGCTTTGTGCTTTCTGTTTTGAGGTCTCTGTGAAAGTTTTAAAGTCGCCTTCAGAGCGGTCATGTCCGTAACGGAGAACTGTCACGTCCGTAACATTGTTTCTCTTACGAGAGGTTCTCTCGTATTGCGTAAGCTAGCTTACGCTACGGGAAAGATTCATCTTTTCTGAGAAATTGAAGTTATCCTATAATTTTGTATCTATTCACAACGCAGTTCAGCTGCAGCAGAGCATGAGCAGGCTAGCTAGCAGCTCATTGGCTCGCTCACAGGGAACTGCTTAAGCCTATGAGGAGATACGAATGAACTCTCGGCCAATGAGAGTCTGACCTGCTCTCATTGCGTCAGAGCCCGCCGAAACGGGCGTGGCCAGAGAGTATAAATTCGCCTCTCAGGCTGTAAATTCTGATTTTTCATATCTTCAGCGAGGCTACACGCATCTGCTGATCCTGAGAGAAGCCGCCGTCGTGGAAAAGGCACCTTCTAGCGAGCATCTGGGAGTCTGAGGAAGCCGTCCGTCTTCGCCACCTTCAGCCGTCCTGCAAGCTAGCGCCATCCGACGGATTCATATCCTTACCAAAAAAGCTTCTTGTATTGTGTGTGTGTATCTAAAAGAGCAGCGAGCGTCTTTTTTAAGATGCCTCGCACACCTGCGGCTCATGCCGCGTCCCTCTCAGCGCCAGAGCCCACCTTCTTCTGCGCTCTCTGCCTGGGACACGCAGAGTTTTCTCTCGCCAACGGCGGATGTTTCCTCTGCGATTGGGCTTCTGTTGTTGACCCTGCGGGCTCGACTCGAAGCGTTACGCCGCCTCCCCCTCTCACCGCCTACGAGCGCTGAATGGGGGACAAGCCGCTTACAGCTGTGCCAACCGCGGCTAGCTTTCTTTACTTTACAAGAGAGCTAGCCCGGCCCCATGCATACACCGGCAAGTGGGTTTATAGTGCGTTAGTTCCGTCGAGGCCGAACTAGTCGCTGCTATCACACCCTCTTATCTGCTCGCGCTATTAAGCCTGTGTCTTCCCCCTAGCTCAGTGGTGGAACACAAAGCTTTTCGCGCCAGAGACCCATGTTCGATTCCGGCTCTCGCAGATAATTTTTTATGCAGCTCTGAGCTCTCGGCTAGCTTTCTTACGTTACAGAAAGCGGCCGCGCTCTCCCGCCTGCATATAACGCCGCTACATAAAGGGTTTATAGTGTATCAGTTCCGCTGAGGCCGAACCTTTTTCTGCTATGACGCCCTCTTATCTGCTCGCGCTGTTATGTTTGTGTCTTTACCCCTGGCTCAGTGGTGGAACACAAAGCTTTTCGCGCCAGAGATCCGTGTTCGATTCCGGCTCTCGCAGATAATCTTTATGCAGCTCTGAGCTCGCGCCCAGCTCTCTTACGTGACAGAAAGCGGCCGCGCTCTCCCGCGCTCATGAGAAACGTTCTCATTTCCGAGCATAAAGCTGGACAAATGGGTTATAGTGTGTTAGTTCCGCTGAGGCCGAACCTGTTACTGCTATCACGCCCTCTTATCTGCTCGTGCTACTGTGCTTGTGTCATTACCCCTGTGGCTCAGTGGTGTATCACAAAGCTTTTCGCGCCAGAGACCCGCGTTCGATTCCGGCTCTCGCAGATAATTTTTATGCCATCACAAGTCCAGCCTCTGCAGGCTAAAAATAGTCTCATGCCCGCTTGCAGCGCTCACGTTTCTAACACGCACTTGCACGCGACGGCGCGTCACAAGTGCAGCCGATTTCAGGCTATATATATATCCCGCTGCAGGCCGCTCACGTGACCAGCCTCAGCTGAGAAAAGGACGGCTATTTCTCACCATGGCTGAACCGCCATCAAGGTTTCGCCCTCTGTCAGTCCCCGTTCACACGGCTACTGCAGCAGTGT
The DNA here is from genome assembly GCA_026230005.1 of Gila orcuttii. Lineage (NCBI taxonomy): Eukaryota > Metazoa > Chordata > Actinopteri > Cypriniformes > Leuciscidae > Gila > Gila orcuttii. The sequence goes on from JAPDVR010000010.1 coordinate 46,472,309, forward strand.
ACACCGCCATCAACAAGCCGGTCTCTTTTCCCGCTTGCATGTGCACAAACGCCGTTTTCACTGCGTCCCAGAGATATCTCAAAAAGAGCATAAAAACCTATTGTGTAGATAATGTGCCCACAACACTGTGTTCACTCATACACAAAACACTGCATGTGCACAAACACCGTTTTCACGGCGACCCAGAGATATCTCAAAAAGAGCATAAAAACCTATTGTGTAGATAATGTGCCCACAACACTGTGTTCACTCATACACAATGCACTGCATGTGCACAAACACCGTTTTCAAGGCGATCCAGAGATATCTCAAAAAGAGCATAAAAGCCTCACGTGTAGAAAATGTGCCCACAACACTGTGTTCACTCATACACAAGAGCTTTTCAGTTCCCGTGTGTCTCACAGAGCCCACTCTCATAAAGCGGTTCCAACCCGCTCGAGTTTCAGAGTGCATAAGCGCGCCCACGAGCCCGTGTGCGCGTCCCACCTCTGCTCACTCTGTTACACGGCCCTTAAACTCCTCTCTGAGTGTAAGTCCCGCTGTCATAAACACTATGAGCGCGCCAGCGCGGCCCGCTGTGTGCAGCAACGGGGACCATGTAGCCATTCACCCCTTAGCGTTACGCTTCAAGCGTGGGAAGCTATTCCGGGAATTTCCCAGTGGGTGCTAAACACAATAAGGCTAGGCTATCGCTTACAGTTCCACCGCCGCCCTCCAGGTTTCCGAGCGCGGCTAGAAACTATTGTGAACCCAGAAGCAGTGACTCTGCTCCGTTCAGAGATAGCAAAACTATTGTGCAAAAGGGCTATAGAGAGAGTTCCTCTATCTATGAGCGAGTCGGGGTTTTACGACCGTTATTTTCTGGTTCCAAAGAAAGACGGCGGCCTCAGACCAATCTTAGACCTCAGATTTCTGAACAAAGTTCTCATGAAGAGACCGTTCAAAATGCTCACTATCAGAAAACTCCTCGCGCATGTGCGCCAGGGGGACTGGTTCATTTCACTAGATCTGAAAGATGCCTACTTTCAGATTCAGATAAATCCCCTTCACAGGCCATTCGTACGTTTCGCCTTCGAAGGCCAGGTTTATCAATACACCGTCCTCCCGTTCGGCCTATCCCTAGCACCCCGCACGTTTACGAGGTGCATGGATGCGGCGCTCGCCCCCCTGCGGAGTCAGGGGCTGTGAATACTGAACTATTTGGACGACTGGCTGATTTTGGCACAATCACAGAGGGAGCTACTGTCTCATCGTACAGTTCTCCTTGACCATCTGAAAAGTTTGGGCCTCTCTGTCAACTGGACAAAGAGCGCACTTCAACCCAGTCAGACTATCTCCTTCTTGGGTATAGAGCTAGACTCGGTCTCAATGACGGCTCGTCTGTCTACACAGCGCGCGCGCCGTGTGCAGCGTCTCGCCGCATCTTTTCAGATGAACAGACTCACACCTCTGAAAACTTTTCAGAAGGCGCTGGGTTACATGGCCTCAGCCTCCGCAGTGCTCCAGCTGGGGTTACTGCGCATGCGCCCGCTTCAGTTCTGGTTGAAGAGCTGTGTGTCTCACCGCGCATGGACCACGGGCCGCCAGCTGATAAAGGTAACGCAGACCTGTATCACAGCTCTGCAGCCATGGACCATGACAGAATGGTTTCAGCGGGGCGTTTCCTTGGGGACCTTTTCTCGCCGAAAAGTCATTTTCGACAGACGCATCCAACATGGGTTGGGGTGCGGTCTGCGAGGGCTCACCGGCCTTCGGCCCCTGGTCAGCTCAGGAGAGTCTCCTCCACATAAACTGTTTGGAGATGCTGGCGGTCGAGAACGCGCTTACGCGCTTTCTGCCGCGCATTCATGGTCACCATGTGCTGATCCGTTCGGACAATATGGCTGTGGTCTCCTATCTAAAACCGTCAGGGCGGCGTCAGATCCAGAATTCTCTTCCGGCTGACAGAACGCATCCTAGTTTGGTCCCAGTGTCACCTGCTCTCGCTCGGAGCGACGCACGTGCCGGGCCATCTGAACGACGGTCCAGACAGTCTGTCCAGGAACCCCATTCCCCCTGGCGAATGGTCCCTGCACACTCTTACAGTCCAAAAGCTGTGGCGAATATTCGGCAGAGCAGAGGTGGACCTCTTCGCCTCAGAAGAAAACACCCACTGCCCAATATTTTTCTCAAAATGCGAGGATGCGCTATCCCAGACCTGGCCCAGCCGCCCGCTTTATGCATTCCCTCCGGTGTCTCTGCTACCACAGGTGCTTCAGAGAATCAGGGAAATCTGCTTTGCCAGAAGGAGTGTTAAACACGATCATGCAGGCTAGAGCGGCTTCTACTAGAAGGCTCTATGCGTCTAAATGGTCTGTGTTCTCTAAGTGGTGCACCGACAGAAACTTGGACCCACGGTCATGCGAGGTTCCTTCCTTGCTAGTTTTTCTCCAAGAGATGCTGGATAAGGGCAGGTCCCCTTCCACTCTCAAGGTGTATGTGGCAGCCGTTGCGGCGTTCGCTGAACCCCGGCGTGGCCAGTCACTGGGCAAAGATGGCTTAGTCATCCGCTTCCTCAGGGGAGCTAGAAGGATGAACCCCTCACGCCCCCCGTCGGTGCCGATTTGGGACCTTTCCATAGTTCTCGAAGCTATGAAAGCCCCCCCCATTCGAACCGTTAAACACTGTGGAGCTCAAATACCTTTCGCTCAAGACTATCTTCCTGCTCGCGCTCGTGTCAGTGAAGCGTGTGGGGGACCTTCACGCGCTGTCCAGCAGCGCTTCCTGTCTGGAGTTTGGGCCCAATGACTCCTTAGTCGTTCTCAAACCTAGACATGGTTATGTCCCAAAAGCGATTGGTACCCCATTCAGGGCACAAGTTATTTCTCTATCGGCTCTGCCTGCATCCGATAGCGAATCTGACTCTAATCTCCTGTGTCCGGTCAGGGCCCTGAGATTATACTTTACTCGCACTGCTCCGGTCAGACGAGCTGAGCAGCTTTTTGTTTCGTTCGGTGGGCGCACCAAGGGGTTGGCCGCCTCGAAACAGACTCTGTCCAGATGGATAGTTGATGCCATTGCAGCCGCATACGCGTCAAAAGACCTGCCATGCCCTCTGGGCATCAGGGCCCGTTCCACTAGAGGCATGGCCTCATCGTGGGCTTGGTCCAGCGGAATTTCCATTCATGATATTTGTGTGGCAGCGGGATGGGCTTCCCCCTCCACCTTTATCAGATTTTCCTATCTGGAAGTTCCCGCCTTGCAGGCTAAACTACTAGCAGTCTAGTATGTTACAGCTCTTCTGGTTGAGCTGCACTATAGGGAGTTATTCACGCAGACCGGTCTCGTTCTGTCATTCCTTATTATGTGCTTATGTACTTCACAAATCCCCGGCCCGCTCCGCTGGCCTTTGTCACATGTACATATTTTATTCCCACTCATAAGGGTTCCCCTGGGTCCCCCCTGGGACTCATAGTGGATGCTTAGCACGCACGGCGTTGACCAGGTGTTCCCGTAGCGTAAGCTAGGTTACGCAATACGAGAGAACCTCACGTAAGAGAACGAATCGGTTACCTAACGTAACCTCGGTTCTCTCTAGATGAGGGAACGAGTATTGCGTTCCTGGCCGTGCTTGTGCTACTAGCGTTCTCGCTTCATTCTATGAAAACCAGAATTTACAGCCTGAGAGGCGAATTTATACTCTCTGGCCACGCCCGTTTCGGCGGGCTCTGACGCAATGAGAGCAGGTCAGACTCTCATTGGCCGAGAGTTCATTCGTGTCTCCTCATAGGCTTAAGCAGTTCCCTGTGAGCGAGCCAATGAGCTGCTAGCTAGCCTGCTCATGCTCTGCTGCAGCTGAACTGCGTTGTGAATAGATACAAAATTATAGGATAATTTTTGGCTTCAATTTCTCAGAAAAGATTAATCTTTCCCGTAGCGTAAGCTAGCTTACGCAATACTCGTTCCCTCATCTAGAGAGAACCGAGGTTACGTTAGGTAACCGATTCGTTTTTCCTCATAAATGCGAACACGAAAAATAAAATAAAATAAAAATATTTTATGTTCTGTGGAGGCCGACCTTTCTTCATCCGGTTATATTACTTTTGTTTTGCGCAGTGTAATTCATAGAATTACTAAAAAATATTTTGCCACCTAAAAGTTAAAGATTTGTTGTGTCATGTCACACGTGTATTTCGCTCATATTAAATATAAAATCCATGTGTAGACTGATATATTTCTAATGTCTGGATTAGAGTGCATTCTATGTAAACAAACAGTTCAACCGGAAGTAGAAAACCGTTTAGTCAGTTGAACCCGCTATGAATCATGGGAAATATAACGGACGAAGAAAAAGGTGGATAGGATCAAAGCCCAAGCTTCAGCTGGCGCTGCCTGTTCAGCTCATAGATTGTAAAAAATATGTACAAAGCGTCTGTGACGTCACCCATAGACTTTCTGAAGAACGGTTTTGAAGCCGTTTATGGGGGGTATGGGCGGCGCCATCTTGGAAAATCTTGGGAAATCCTAACCCCGCCCACCTTCTGGCCAACCCATATGAGTTTCGTGCCTGCTTGGGGCTGTACAAATCGCCACACAATTGAAAACAAGTCTCAATGAATTATCTTTCACAAGCAAGACTGAACATTTGTTTCTGGTTGTATTTGGTCATGATATAAACAGTAATAGTAACGTTCAGAGGAGAAAAGCCGCGAAATTTAAAAATACTACTGTTATTGTGTCACGGAATGTAGTTTTAATAGTTTTTCAGTCGACAATGTAGTTGTTTAAAGCTAAAATCTTTGTTTGGTTTATTTATAAAGATAGCGCCTATTTATAAATTTGATCTGATGTTTTCGGAGTTGAGATCCAGGGATCAGCGCGCGCTCAGTGCTCATGTACCCCGCCTGGAACAGCCTTACCTCGGCTAGTGCTTCTGACGTGTGCCGCTGGCTCTGATGTCTCTAGTCTAGTGGTTGAACATGAGATATAATACGTCTTGTGTATATCTAACGGGCGATCTTTGGTCTCACAAAAAGAGACAGGGTTGTGACATTTTATTTTATAAAGCCTATGTAGGAATATTTTAAATGTTATGTTACATTTATTCATTTGGCAGACGCATTTACAGTGTTTCAAACGTCAGTTATAACCATAGGTAAAGTAAGTTACCTCGGACGCTATCTTATCTAAGGCGATTTAATGCTAACTGTTGCAGTGCCACTGCCCACAAACATTAGCCGTGTTTAATTGACGCTAAATAGTGCTAACTACGTGAAATAGTAGTTGAATGTCACTTAACGTTACCGGAGAAAATGAAGCAAAGTACTCCTACAGTGTCGGTTAGTGTAGTTTATAGCAGAGCAACCAATTTTATGTACGATATTTCAATACAAATGTTCAGAAAGGATAGAGGTGGTATGATGTGTTGGGTCAGATCATGGCCGAGACGTCAAATTTCAGGAATTCCACTAGGCGTAGCACGTTATCAGCTGTCAATCAAACTGTCAATCAAAGTTAACCACGCCCTTATTTGTCATACATTTTATATCTAAATACGATCTAAACTAACGAGTTAGAAAAAAATTCACCCCCTCACAGTTGTCAGGCACTCGGAACCTATCGAAAAATACAATAAAAGTCCATAGGACCAACCTGTAAAAACAAGAATTTATGCTGTGAAAACGGACATTTTAACATGGAGTCTATGGACATTTGTACCCTTTTGGGACCTGCCCCTAGCGGATTTTACATGTATTGCAGTTTTTCGCACTTCCGGGTAGGCTTCATTTATCAGATTAGAATGTTGCCGCTTGGGTTCAGCTCCTCCAGCTTCCACCCTGAGCTCCTCAACCTCCAGGAAGGAAAAAAAAAAAAATACAAAAATAAATTCTACTTGCTAGTTGGGTTTCTTTAAGAAAAGTTATAACCGCCTTAACTGTGGACTGTGCTGGTTATAAATTTTCCATTGTTAAGTCTTTCTTTACTGCACTCTTCATATTTTCCCTTTCTCTGGTGTATTGAAGCCTATACAATCTAGAAGTATGTGTTTTACATTTTCTATTACTTCACAATTTGTGCATACTCCAGTCTGATGTTTCCCTATAATATGTAATCCACTATTTAAACTTGTATGTCCCATCCTCAGTCTAGTAAACCATGTTTCCTCCTGCCTTTCCAATCCACTGATTTTACTAGCTGTAACCTCTTTGTGTATGTTATATAAATGTCTGCCTTTTCCCTCCTTATCCCATCTCTCCTGCCACATTCTGTTCATTTTGTCCTTAATAATACTTTTTTCTGACCTGCTTAATTTGATATCCAGTTCAACCCGTTCTGATGTAACAGCTTCCTTTGCCATCATGTCTGCCTTCTCATTCCCCTCCATTCCCCCTACGCTTATGCTCTGTTGGTTTATTTTAAAAATGAGTTGATTAATTTCATCTAGTAGATCCGGTCTACATGTAGACTTTCCACTCTGAATGCATACTAATGATGACATTGAGTCTGAACAGATGATCACCTTATTGGGTTTAACTTCTTCCCCCCATTGTAATGCCAGAATTATTGCTACCATTTCTGCTGTAAAAATGGCCAGATGGTCTGTTGTCCTTTTTTAAATATTAACATTATATTTTAAAATGTGGACTGCAACCCCTGTTTTCCCATTCTGATCTTTTGATGCGTCTGTAAAAATCTGAACTTTGTCATCATAATTTATGTCAATATATTGCCTGAACGTTTTGATATATCCCTGATTTAATTATGTTCTTAGCTTCTAAATCTGCCCTGGGAGAACAAAACATCCATGGTGGGATTGTTGATGTGCTAACAGTTTTGCAACACACAATACTGTCAATATCCATATCCTTTGCCTTTCTATTCCCATGTCACCCAAAACTGCATGATGGGCGCCCATACTCCCAGCATTCTAATAACACCTGCTTTGTGGGGTGTGTTTCTTCATGACCTTGCAGATTTGTCCAGTAAGACATGGATAGTTTTAATCGCCTTAGGTCTAAAGGCATTTCTCCTACTTCTATTTGTAATGATGGAATAGGTGTTGTCCTAAACGCACCACAACATATTCGAAGTGCCTTGGCCTGTACTCTATCTAGTTCTTGCATTAAGGTTTTAGTTGTTGAACTATAAACTATGCTTCCATAATCAAAAACAGAACGAATCAGTGCAGTATAAATCCTTTTCAGGGACATTCCTGATGCTCCCCAGCTATACCCTGCTAAACACTTCAGTATATTTATACCTTTTTTACATTTATCTATCATTTTCTGAATGTGCGTTTTAAAATTTAGCTTAACATCAAACCATACCCCCAAATATCGTATACTATCAACTTGCTTAAGATGCTTCCCATACAGTTTAAGATCTATATTAGGATTTGTTCTTTTTTTGGAAAAACATATAAATTGTGTCTTTTCAATAGGTAGATGAAAGCCCCACTCATATGACCACTTTTCAACCTTAATAATTGCTGACTGCATTTTAACCTTCAGGTTGTCAATATTCCTTCCTCTCACCCATAATGCCCCATCATCAGCATATAGTGATCTTGAAAGTAACTTTCCTGAAACTCATCATGTGACTTCCTGAATCCTGAATCGTGTCACGTGACTGACTCTGTCCTCTACACTAGTGGGCGGAGATCTCTGAACCAGTCCTTTTTTTTTTTTTTTTAAATAACATTATGGGAATAAAAAGTCATACAAAAACACTTGAATCTATAACAAAAACAGTAAAAATCTAAATTCTGCATCTTATATCGAAATTCAATCATACATCTAATACATCAAGTACACTTTTAAACAACTTCCAAAAACCAGTTCATCAGTTTCAAGATTTATTTTAATGACACATTTGTATAATAAAAAAAGCTTTTTAGTTTTTATTTTATTTATTTTAAAGCTCTTCATTAAACAAGCCCTACAATTTAATAAAATAACACATACAGAAACTTCATATTTAATGGTATTAGATCATTTGTTAAATGCATTTAATAGATTTCACATTCAATAAAACATTTGTGATTTGGTTAAAGGTGTTTTATGGATGTTTTGACTGAGTTTTCGCTGCATTTACAGTTTCTGGAAGAGTTTTGTTCAGTTTCTCCCGTCACTAATCAAAAGTTTCCCACAAAGATGAGCGTTTCAAGAAAAAATAAAATAATATTTGGGCTTTATTTATAGTATGATTGGTCATTATTTTCTTCTATTGGTTATTCTTTCGAAGCAGATTGAGCTGTCAAACAATGTATATAATACAGCATGATGTTCAGTGACTGACATGATTATTTAACTATTTATTTAATAATTTGCATATGAATTCAACAATTAACTTTAATACTTTTAACTTTTAATACTGTGACTTTTATTTTGACACCTTAAAATAAAGTGTAACCAAGTTTTCTTTATTAAAAATCTATTTTCTACAAATACTTTATTAGGTTTGTATGTTGCTCTAATGGAAGTTATGCAGTAACTCTATGTAACTGTGTAACTATAAATTCATAAACACACTTTAGCAGGACATGAAGGCATATGATGAAGCCACACTGAGTTTTGAGTTGCACAGACCTTATTTTACTCATACATTTAAAACCATCTTTATAAAAACCTTTTTTATTCTTTATTTGTTGACAAATCACACAACAATTAAATACAAAATAACAATAACAGTAAAAATCAGTTATTAAATAATGATATTAATACTGGAGGGAACCACTGGGGAATCAGTCTTCTGGGTTTTGACGTCATAAACCAGATTATTAACACGTAACGACACATTTAATGATCAGAAACTTCACATTCACAGTGTTCTGAGTCTGAGCAGCTTCACAGAGGCGGAGGAGTTTGTGAATGCAGCAAAAGCAAACATTTAAACTTCCTGTTTAACCATGGCGAATTAGTCTTCTAGGTTTTGCCGTGTGTGTGTGTGTGTGTGTGTGTGTGTGTGTGTGTGTGTGTGTGTGTGTGTGTGTGTGCGTGTGTGTGTGTGTGTGTGTGTGTGTGTGTGTGTGATTCGGGTGGTGTGGCACTGCTGTGTGTTTGTGTGTGTGTGTGTGTGTGTGTGTGTGTGTGAGTGGTGTGTGTGTGTGTGTGTGTGTGTGTGTGTGTGTGTGTGTGTGTGTGTGTGTGATTCGGGTGGTGTGGCACTGTTGTGTGTGTGTGTGTGTGTGTGTGTGTGTGTGTGTGTGTGTGTGTGTGTGTGAGTGTGTGTGAGATTCGGGTGGTGTGGCACTGCTGTGTGTGTGTGTGTGTGTGTGTGTGTGTGTGTGTGTGTGTGTGTGTGTGTGTGTGTGTGTGTGTGTGTGTGTGTGTGTGTGTGTGTGTGTGTGTGTGTGTGTGTGTGTGTGATTCGGGTGGTGGCACTGCTGTGTGTGTGTGTCTTTGTGTCTGTGTCTGTGTGTGTGTGTGTGTGTGTGTGTGTGTGTGTGTGTGTGTGTGTGTGTGTGTGTGTGTGTGTGTGTGTGTGTGTGTGTGTGTGTGTGTGTGTGTGTGTGTGTGTGTGTGTGTGTGTGTGTGTTTTTCTTCTGTCTCTTACAGGAGGTCTATAAGAGCAGACCCGACCCTGCAGTCTCGAGGAGAGCTATTTCCTATCTATTAGCAACATAGATAAGAACACAATAAAGTTTTAAAGAATAAAGAAACATGCAAAAACACTTAGAAAGGTGCATATTCATGAGGTTGATTTTATTAATTTAGATTAACGAGTTTGTTTGCTTAAAATCTTTAAGATATTAGATTAAACTTATTTGGCTTGCTGTCCACTGGAGAGGGGCTCGATGAAGCAGCTTCAACTCGAGCTCTGATATACATTACAGACAAGCAGTAATTTATCAATTTGCAACAATAATATTTTCAAGGCGTGTTCAAGCATTTGTTGCCTATAATAATCCAGTATTGAGATGTGTGCCTCAAAACTTAAATAAGGAGTTGGCGTAGTCATCTTATATTACACTATAAAGAGAAGTGGACCGTTGCGTAACATGCGTAGACTAGTCTTACAAGTTAGCGGTCACATTTATTTTCTTTAAAACAGGCCATAACTTTTTTACATCTGTTAAATAAAAAGGTATTGGTCTAATCTGAATTTAAAAATAAGACTGATTTCCATTGGCTAACTGCCTATGCAACAAAAACTCAGGACAAACATGCAGAAAAACAGCTTTTACAAACCCATTGCAAATGATTTATCGAAAGTAAAATCTATTAAATGTAATTAACTTATCATCTAATAACACTGAATATCAAGTGTGTGTATAATATGTGTTCTTTTATCAATATTCAGGGCTTGTTTTTTTCAGTCCATGGATTGCTCAGATTAACAGGACAATAAACTTCATTTCTCCCATCACTACAAACTGGTGTAAAGTGAGGACCAGAATGTTTACTAAATATACATTGTTTAAAAAATAAAAAATATTTCTGTATCACCTCACTTACTTTCTCTAAGATATTGAAACAATACATCATAACACACAGTTATCTTTTGACTCTTCGCAGAATATCAATAAAATAAAAGCATATTTTCATTCTCCTAATTTTCTCTTTCATATTTTCTGAATATATCATACCATTTTCTACTGTCTCTTCCTGCCCACAGAAATCACACTGTGTTATGTTCACCTGTGTTATGAACAGTGTTTCAATCTCTTTTAATAATGCTCTTGATTTCTGCCCTGCTGATGCTAACATTTCATTTCCTTTCACCCGTTGTGCTGATATCCACAACAATATATCATAAGCCCCATCATGTTTATTCTGTAGTGTTTCTCATCTCTATTACAGTATCAGGTCTGCTGTTTGAATCTGCACTGTAAACTGGTTTACGATGAGCTTGAGTCTGAACAGAAGATTGTTCTCAGTCTTGAATCCTCTGTCCACAGTAACGCTAACAATAATGCAACATTTCTCCTGTATATACTGATGTAGCAAAGTTCAAACAAAGGGGTCGGCTTGCTGTGGATCGTGTGTCTCTTTTTATTTAGTAATTCTCAAAACAACAATCGCTCTCACTGCGCTTTCTCACAGAAACTCTTCTCAAATTTCAAACAGCTGTTTGTTCTGGCTTCTCTCCCCACATCCCCCCACATCCCCAACCCACCCCCCCCCCCCCTCCCCACATCCCCGAATAGTTAGCTACAAACCTCCTGTAATATCCCGCCAGCCCCAGGAACTGTCTAACCTTCTTTTTGGTCTTGGGTCTCGGACAGGTTGCAACCGCTGCTGTCTTGTCAATTTGGGGAAGCACCTGACCGTGACCCAAGTGGAAGCCCAGATATCTAACCTCCACCCGCCCAATTGCACACTTCTTTGTGTTGGCTGTCAGACCAGCTCATCTCAGCGCTCCCAGGACGGCCCTTAAATGACTCATATGCCGCTGCCAGTCGTTACTATAATGATGTCATCTAGATAAGCAGCGGCATGTACTCGGAGCCGAAGTACTCGGTCCATGAGGCGCTGAAATGTGGCTGGTGCCCCGAACAACCCGAAAGGAAGTGTGACAAATTAGTGCAATCCGAACGGCATGGTAAAGGCTGTTTTTTCTGTGGACATTGGAGTTAAGGGGATCTGCCAATATCCTTTTGTTATCCTGTTTTGCACCTTTAACAGTCTTGTTATCATTAGTTATTACTGAAATTAATTAGTAGTTCCTGCTGTAAGGAAATATTCATGGGTTAGTCACGTAACAATACCTCCCCAAAATTATTCCTGAGCCAAATGACGTCCAGCTCCGCCTCTGTGGACCCAATGGGTGGAGTTTTGTGTCACTTGTGATTGTACTTCCGCGGCTAGACGTGCAGTCTACCAATAATAACACTGGGAACTCCTTCACAGTACAGAGACTAGTAGTGACTGACATCATGCATCTATGGGGCAACTCTCGACGCATGCACGTTCATCATGTGCGTTTTCTATCCGCTGGTAGGCAGAATTACATTTGTATGGAAACAACACAGAAACAAATGATGTGTTAAATGAGATACTAGTTGGCCAAAACACTCAAGTGCCCAACGCGCGCATAAAACGTTTTGGTGGACACTGCTATGTCTAAGTCCTGGTAATCATGAAGACAAGAAAGTTTCTTACTTCTTCAAGGATTATTCAAACCCACAAGCAATACAATCATGCCAGGTGGTTACATGATTAGGCAGCAGGTGCAACAACTTCCATTCTTACTCTACACCTTTTATAGGTAACCACATGTGGACTACAGCGCCATCTCCTGACAAGTACATAAACACAACATTCCCCCTTTACTCAAAACTGTAAATTCCACCCAAAATACATAGTTGGTGCAATAGGCAAAACCTATACAATATTTACATCCAATCAAACTAGTTTAACAATATATTCTACATTCTGTAACCAGACATATTAGAACTAGAATTAATTTCTCATTTAGCACAAGAAAATTTTGGGATAAAAAGTACAAAGTCCTTTGTACTAAGTGACATAATCATGCAACCAACGTGGAGGGCGTTTCACTCATGACAAAGACCTTACAGGAACAGATGGAGAAGCAATTTGATTAGGAAAGTTCACAAGTTCATTTTTAGGCAACACAGTAGAGGAAGGAACAGACTGGAGGGGCAAGGACACCAGTTCACTCTCAATGACATTTTCCATAGGTGCACAAGCTGAAGAAAGATGAGACGCATGCCAAGTTTTCCCATCTGATAACTGGTAAGTGCATGGACCAAGTTGATATACAATTTTTAAAAGCTTTGAGAATCTAGGATGTCCTTTTGGAGCATGAACGGGAATTTTGATACGCACCCAGTCTCCAGGTTTGAACTCAGGAGTACAGGCTCTCCGTTTGAGGTCTGTGTACGCTTTCATCTTCTTTTGAGACAATGACACTTTCTGACTCACAGCAGGATCTTTACAAGTAATAGGAAGAGGGAGAACATTAAGACGAGTACGCATTTTTCTGCCACAGAGTAACTCAGAAGGAGCCCGTCCAGTAACAGAATGGCACGGTAAGTTTGAAGAAAATGTTACTGTTGATCTCTATGACTTTCCAGACAGAATAGCAGATTGAATAGAAGTCTTCAATACTCGATGGAATCGCTCAATAGCTCCATTTGCAGCTGGATGATACACTGACGTATGTATATGTTGAATGTCTCGATCTTTCAGAAGTGCTGCAAACTCCACTGACTTGAACTGACATCCATTGTCAGATACAATGTAATGAGGATTTCCAAATCTGCTGAAAACTGATGTCAAGAAGTTGATTACATTATTACTTGTGATTGAAGAAGTGAATGCTACTTCTGGCCACTTACTATGATAGTCAATCAATGTCATAATGTACCGACAATCCCAGGTGGCAGTTTCAAATGGGCCAACAATGTCAACAGACAGTTTTTCCCATGGCATAGATGGAAAAGGTACATGTTGTAAAGGTGCAGCACGGACAGTTGTAGTCTTATCAGAAGACAAGCAAACTTCACAATTCTTGATCTGTTCCTTAACCAAGCAGTCAATACCAGGCCACCAGTAAAGTTCACGAATGCGCTGTTTCGTACGCACTATTCCTTGATGACCTTCATGGGCCAGATTCACCAAGACACGTCGCAATGCAACAGACGTGACCCTCTAAACACATAGTCCTTTTGCACAGCCAGTTCATCACGTACTTGAAAATATGGACGTAGAGCAACATCCACAGCAGCTGATGAAGAAGGCCACCCACGAACAATCTGAGCACGTAATGCAGTCATTTCTGAGCATGATGCAGAGGCAAAAGCAAATTCAGTTGGAGACACAGCCGACATTTCAGAAGACAACAATGCACCAAATTCCGGTTCAGTATCGGAAAGATCCTGATCAGAAGCAGGCAAAGGTAGGCGTGAAAGATAATCAGCAACCTGGTTTTTAGAGCCAGGATAATAATTCACCTCATAGTTAAAACACAAGAGTCGCTCTGCACAACATGCAATCCTCAGTCCAGCACGATCTGTGCCTTTAGAGGAGGGGAGCACTGTCAAGGCCTGATGATCCATACGTAGAAGAAATTTTCGACCCCAGAGGTAAGTTCTCCATTTTTCAACAGCCCAGACACATGCTATAGCTTCCTTTTCAATCGTTGAATATTTGCGGTCCGCAGTAGACAATGTCCTTGAAGTAAATGCAACAATGCCGACATTGTTTTCATGAATTTGAGAGAGTACAGCACCTAGTCCATAATCTGATGCATCCGTTGAAACGACAGTGGGCAAGTTAGAGTCAAACAATGCTAAAGCAGGGCTTTGGAGTAACAACTCCTTTACAGTACTGAAACTCTTCTGAGCCTCATCTGACCAGCTGAACTCAGATCCTTGTCTGATGCAAGCACACAATGGTTCTACTACTGTAACGAAATTTGGAATGAATTTATTGTACCATGACAACAATCCAAGAAGGGAACGGAGCTGATGTGCATCTTTAGGAACAGGAGCATGGAGCATTGCACTGAGATGATCCTCATCTGGGTGAATACCCTGTGCAGATACAGTATGACCAAGGAAGCACAAACTGCTTTTATTAAAGTGACATTTTGAATCATTCAGCTGTAAACCTGCATCGTGTATGCGCTGAATAACCACTTTGAGCATGTGGTCATGGTCACTTTTTGTGTGTCCTCAGAAAGCGGCAACCTCCCCGTCTCTCTCTTGAAACCAGCACAGAAGTGAATTAAACTGCAATTCATCGACTGGCCGCTTGAGGCTGGCTGCAAAAATGAGTCAAATCTGTATCTCCCCCATGTTAAAATCCCCAACTTTACAGCAGAAAAAAATATGTTTACAGCCTGGAGCAAAAAGTGGTTTTGGTCTATATAGCTAATTTTGCCCTTCATGACAACTGTGAGGGGGGTGAATTTTTTTACAACTCATCTGTTTAAATTATATTAAGCCTTAAAGTTCTGCATAATTAAGGGCGTGGCCACTTGAGTGACAGGTGGATTGAGGCTGCTGTAACTGCTAGCCAACGTTTGTCTATCTGTTAACGTCACCCTCAGCTAATTCCAGCCGCTGCTGTACTCGCCATCTCTGCAGTGTTTGTGCTTTTTTCGGGATTATTTCATACAATTTAATACACGCATTATACCTTTGCCCACGCCGTTGGATTCCGTTGTTGTCGAGTATGGAGAGAACAACCAGCGCTGTATTTCCAGTTGTTTTCCTCGCATGCACTAATGGATGTCTGACAATTTCGTTGCTTTTTGGAGTATACAGGCTACACTCGTTATGCGGTACCGTTGCTCTCACGGAACAGATATGCTTATTTAACTTTTAAGTGTTAAATAAAAAGTACCGTGAGATGAAATCCTGCAGGTGTCAGTGCTTTCTCTCCGTCCATGCAATAGATGCACACCCTTGAATGAGCGCGGATTTCTAGTGCATTTACTTGAACTTCTGAGGTAATATTTTGGGTTTAATCCATTTGAGAAATTGAGAGGCGGCCAAAATCAGATTTTAAAATCGACTGAACTGAATAAAGCTCTTTACGAACTTGACGTGCGATGCCGCGCTGACTGACATGTATGCGCATGAATCACTGTCACACGCACAAGCTCAGAGCAATATTGTAAGTTACTGCATGATAATACATTTTTAATTAGCAGAATAATGATGCATCACGATACACATAGTCTCACTTTTAGTTACGTCTTTTAATTATTATAGTATTTCGAAGGGCAAAAACATGAACTTTAACTATTGGCTTTACTTCTACATTCAGCTGTCACTTTAGCGCGAGGCCAGTAGCATAGCATTAGCACCTCAGCTCCACCCACGTCCCGCCTCTTTGCCCATTTTCTTTTATCCGGGAGTGACGAGAGATGACGCGCTGCCAAGATGGCGACCGTTGGCCCCGCCCACTTTAGGCTTCAAAAAAGCTCTTCAGAAACTTACGGGTGACGTCACAGACACTACGTCCATATTTTTTACAGTCTATGGTCCCCAGACAATGACATCATCCAGATAATTGGCTACATTTGGCAATCCTATGTAGTACAGCAGGGGTGCCCAATCCTGCTCCTGCCGATCGACTGTCCTGCACAGTTCATCTCCAACCCTAATCAAACACACCTGCCTTTAATTTCAAATGATCCTGAAGACCTTAATTGGTTGCTTCAGGGGTGTTTGATTAGGGTTGGAGATGAACTGTGCAGGACAGTCGATCGGTAGGAGCAGGATTGGGCACCTCTGTAGTACAGTATGGGGCAAAGAATAACTGTCCGCAACAACAGCTTTGTTTGGTTCTCGCAGGTCTACACACAGGCGAATACCACCGGTCTTCTTCTGAACAACTACAATTGGAGAAATCCACGGTGATGCATCCACTCGTTCAATAACACCCAAGTCAAGACGGCGTTGAAGTTCATCACTGACAGCATTTCGAACAGATAATGGAAACCGTCTGAGTTTCTGGCGTACAGGTTTCACCACTGAAGAAGTCTATACCTTATGCACAAATCCTTTTGCACTTCCTAGCTTGGCAACAGGCACAGAAGCAGAAAGTCGCATTACAGGGGCTGAAGACTGAGCCGGTCCTGGAGGTATGGAAGAACCTTCAAACTTGAGATGTAATCCATTAATT
Source organism: Gila orcuttii (assembly GCA_026230005.1). Taxonomy (NCBI): domain Eukaryota; kingdom Metazoa; phylum Chordata; class Actinopteri; order Cypriniformes; family Leuciscidae; genus Gila; species Gila orcuttii. The sequence continues at coordinate 46,488,892 of JAPDVR010000010.1, forward strand.
AAATCCATTCCAAGAAGAGCAGTGCCACATTCAGCTTTAAAGATTGACGTATTACAGTTCATATTATCTCTAGTAATAGTAACAGGTAGACAACCAAGCACTGGTATTGGATCTCTTGAATATGTCACCAATTTAACAGGAGGAGGCAGCAAAGAGTCTCGTTTAAAGTGTTTTTCATACACAGATTTTGGCAGAATGGAAACGGAAGATCCCAAATCCACAATCAACTCCACAGGTACAGAGTCTGATGCAGTCATGATAGTAGTAGTACATTTTATCTTATTAGATACTGAATCATGCATGTAAAGAATCTGAAGCTCAGGCAATTCAATCTCATGTACAGAACTTGTTTGCTGTGAACGACACACTCTTGAAAAATGTCCCAACATTTCACAATTATTGCACTTTACAGAAACTGCAGGACATCTGGAATCATTTGCAAGTTGTTTTGTAGATCCACATCGATAACATGCACGAGTATGCGAATTGGGACTGGGTCACAGTTGTGCTGTTATCAGTAACAAGTCGCTCTTGTAATGGCGGCTTCTTCTCCGAGACTCATAGTTTCCCCACAGAGTCTCCGATCAGCAGTGTCTCCCCCTACTGTCCACTGACGGTATTATGCATCACAAGTCCAGCATAATAACAGTAATTGAAACAATATCATAAACACAATAAAATAAATCAAATACATGACGAAAAAAATAATTATTCCTGTGACTATACATCCAGGGTGTCACATAAACATCCTCTTTATATTTTATTATATATACATAAACAAAACAAAACAGTTTTTTCTGAACATAGCAAAATGGTATTCATAAAAAAATACATTAAAAAAATGTTTCTTACAAGAGTGGTTTAATTTTGTGTTTTTACAACAAATAGGCTACTTGCAGATTCACAAAGAACAGTACAGATGACCAGACAAAAGCAACATATAAATATATATTTACATAGAAAACTGTAAAAAAAAAAATACATATATACATGCTCACACAAACACTGTTTATCTTGCACAGTTTGTACACATTCACAATCATCAGTTCTTGACTCACTCTCAGTTCATCAGTTGACGGATTAAATAGAAAGAATAATTCCTAGATCATGTATTATATTTTTAAGGCTGCTTTACATTAATAGTAAATGCAGATACAGTAACAGATTCCTGAGGTAGCACTGCAGCACAAATGTTCATACGTACTGACAATTAAATATATATTGCAGAAATATGTTGACAGATTCCTCTGCAGGAAATGGTTTTGTTTTGACGAAGAAAAAAGCATATATTACTGGACTCGATCGAGAACAACTAACAAGACCAATGACCAAGTCCAATACAATATAAAACTGTGTAGAGACTGAACTGGAGAACTACAGCACTAGATCATCATGATCCACAGATCCTCAATACTTCTGATCCTGAACTCAGTGCTTTCATCCTTCAAGTAATCTCTGTGTCGACGTCTGTGTATCACGACAGCAGCCAGAACCAGCAGAACCAACAGAACCAGCAGAACCAGCAGAACCAACAGAACCAGCAGAACCAGCAGAACCTAAACTCAAGTCCCCCCTCAAGTAATCTCTGTGCCGACGTCTGTGTAACACGACAGCAGTCAGAACCAGCAGAACCACCAGAAACACAGTCAGTCCAACCGGCAAAATCCAATGATCTACAGCTGAAGGGAAAAGTGGGAAGAGAGTTTTTTACAATTTTGAATTCACTGTTTAAGCTCTTTTGTAATTCTCTCATGTTTTACTCACGTCGATGTTCAGTGTCGTTCAGATTTCCCTTCGAGTCTAGAATCACTGTGACTGTGATCAAGGCTTCATTATTAGAGTCCAGAGCTCTGTATGTTCCAGTGTCAGTGACTGTAAAGTCATGAATGATCAGAGTCTGGTCACTGATGATCAGTCGATCACTGCTGACCCCGTGACCTCTCCTCCACACCTCTGTCCAGTCGGAGCGAGAGTTTCTCTCCACTTTATCAGCGTTGATCAACACAACATCCAACTTCAGATCCTCTCCTTTCTTCACAGAGATCTCATCTGAGGACAAACACAGACATTCATCCTCAATCACAACTATAATAGTGTCATTTAATCACGGCCATAATCACATATTTAATATTGGGGGATCAGATGAAAACATTGGAAAAACTCAATCCACTCTGAATATTAAGTTCGTCCATTCAGTGTTTCTACTGTTTCTAGTCCTGCATGCAATACCAACACTATTACAGGAAATCCTGAAGCACAAGCTGATGGTTTGATCAGTTTTGACTTTACCAAGAATATCAAGATGATATTCCCTGATCTGTCGCTTCACTTCTCTCTGATCATTATTGTAATACACATGTAAAAAGTATTTCCCAGCGTCACTGTAGATCAGATCCTTGATGATGACGTCACATGATCCTTCTTTACACACTCGACCGCTACAGTTTTTCTTCTCACACACAGGGATGCGTTTCGACCGACGGTTTAATCTAATATCCACAATCTCTCTGTCGTCAGATTCACATGATAGAGTGACGATTCCTCCCTTTATTCCTGACACAGGTTTAGTGGAGGATCCTGCAAATACACACAGGAATATTCACTCAATACAAACTATGTGTAGTGGCGATCATACCACAAAATAAAGCCACTTGAGGGAATTTGAAGTCATCTCCAACAAGTAATGGTGCAAAAAATCAGGTCTGCCATGGCATGCGGTTAACACTTTACTTTATGCATAAAATTGGTAGTAAACATAAAAACAGTAAACACCATGCTAACTGCAGGACATGACAAAATCCATCAAGAACATCCACACATGCACGCAAACACGGTTGAAAAACGTCTCGGGTTATGACTATAACCCTTGTTCCCTGAGAAGGGAACGAGACACTGCGTCGAGAATCGACACTTTGGGGACGCTCCCTTAGCGTGCGCCTCTGAAGTAAGAATGAAACTAATCCAATCCTGATTGGTGTTGCGTCGTGACGTAACATGTGACGGCATAACCGGATGCATAAAAGTGACGCTGACACACACACACATCAGCTCCGCAATGAAGCAAGACGCTCTAAGGCCTCGAGGGGCGTGGCAGGACGACTTAGTGTCTCGTTCCCTTCTCGGGGAACAAGGGTTATAGTCATAACCCGAGACGTTCCCTTTCGAGGGAACTCAACACTGCGTCGAGAATCGACACTTTGGGGAACGAATGCCCACCAGGCCACGCACCGAAAACAGGCCTGCACCGGAGTGAAACTGATTCAGGCACTCAGCTAGGACGAGAGCACGTGTGCGCCAAGCGTACTAGGGAGGTGCAGACTATAGAACCTAACAAAAGTGTGTGGGGTAGCCCAACCGGCTGCCTCACAGATCTCCTTGATGGGAACTCCCGAAAGGAGGGCCCTAGAGGACGCCATGCCTCTAGTAGAATGAGCCCTAATGGCCAAAGGTGAAGGGAAATTCCGCACCTTGTAGGCCTACTTATGGTTTGTATAGCCGGGAGCCCCTAATAGGTGATCCAAAACACACTACAGTAGGTCCGACCTCCTCCAAGAAGAGGACCTCTCAAGGTAATACTCGGAACTCTGACTGGCAGAGCAAGGTTCCTCTCCTTTTGCCGACACATGAGGTGGAGGATGAAATACTTGCAGGACCATGGACCTAGCCATGAAAAATTGCACTTAAGGCACATAGCTGGGTCTCGGATGCAGGATGGCCTTAACTCCGCCGGGGGCACACCCCAAGCAAGCTGGCGATAATGCCAGGGCTTGGAGATCTTCCAGTCTCTTTAAAGAAATAGCTAAGAGAAAGGCTATCTTGAACGTGAGGTCCTAGGCGAAGCCGACTGGAGGTATTCGAAGGGAGCCAGGGATAGCCCTTCGAGAACCACCGCCAGGTCCCAGGGTGGAACCCTGGACCTGACTGTCGGTCTCATCCTCCAATACCATGGAGAAATAGTATGACCAGTTGGTGCCTCCCCAAAGGCCCAACATTTAGTGGTGCATGGAACGCCGCAATGGCAGCCACGTACACCCTACGTGTGGATGGGGAGAGATTCGCAGAGAAACGATCTTGAAGAAACTCCAGAACTGAAGCCATTGGGCAGTTAACTGGGTCTAACTCAAGTCCTCTACACCAAGTAGAAAAATATTCCACTTGAGGCCATATAATCTCCTAGTAGACGGAGCCCTAGAGATAAGTATGGTTTCGACCACCCCAGATGATAGACCAGCATCTAGGTACTGAGCCCCCTCAGAGGCCAGACCCACAATTTCCACAGCTCTGGATGAGGATGGAATATAGTGCCCTCCGCCTGAGACAACAGACCCCTCCTCAGAGGAATCTGCCATGGCGGAGCTATCAGGAGTGAAATTAAGTCTGAAAACCATACTCGGGCTGGCCAAAACAGGGCTATCAGAAGAAGACTGATGCCCTCCTGACGGACCCTCTCCAGGACTCCCGGGAGCAGAGCGATCGGGGGAAAAAGCGTACAGGCGAAGCCTCGGCCAGACCTGTACCATGGCATCCAACCCCAGCGGGGCTGGAGGAGTCAGGGAGAACCAAAGTGGACAGTGGGATGGACGTCCCTCGAGACGCAAACAGATCCACTTCCACTGGTCCAAACCTCTGCCATATGAACTCCACCACCTCTGGATGGAGTCTCCATTCCCCGGGCCTCAGCCCCTGCCTCGACAGGATGTCTGCTCCCTGATTCAGAACCCCCGGGACATATATTGCTCTTATAGATAATATTTTCCCTTGGGGCCATAAAATGATCTGATACGCCAATCTGGATAGAGGGCGCAATCTGAGTGTCCTTTGTCGGTTTAGATAAGCTACCACTGAGACGTGGTAACCTTTGATGTCTGTGAGGAAGCTCCTCAGAGCCCTGAACACAGCCAACATCTCTAGGCAATTTATATGCCAAGAATGATGATGGTCCTGCCACAGACCCCTGGCAAAGCGGCCGTCCGAGACCGTGCCCCAGCCAGCGAGGGAAGCGTCTGTCAAAACAGTTTCCCGGCGACATGACGCCCCTACCACTAGCCCTTGGGACAAGAACCAAGGTTTCTTCCATATTAATAGGGAACGAAGGCATCTGCGCATTCCCCTTGGGGAAAAAACCCTTGGCTTTGAGCCACCACTGAAGGGGCCTCATGTGAAACAGGCCCAAAGGAATTATGTTGGATGCCGCTGTTATGAGGCCCAGCAGTCTTTGAAATTGCTTTACAGTGATGGCCTGGCCTAGCTTTATCCCGGACACCATGGCCAGGATGGATTCGATACGAGCGGGAGACATACGTGCCCGCATCGTAACCGAATTCTATTCCATGCCCAGAAGAGTAGTCTTCTGAGCTGGGTCCAACACATTTTTCTTAGTGTTGAGCCTCAACCCCCGGTTCTGAATGTGGCCAAGGACGACATCTCGATGCCGAACTGCCATTTCTCGAGACTGGGCCAATATGAGCCAGTCGTCGATGTAATTCAGTATACGGATGCCCTGAAGCCTCAGTGGAGCCAGAGCCGCATCCATACATTTTGTGAACGTGTGGGGAGAGAGTGCTAGGCCGAACGGAAGAACCCGATATTGGTATGCTTCGCCCCCGAAAGCAACCTCAGGAACCTCCTGTGACATGGAAGGATGGAGACATGAAATAAGCGTCTTTTAGATCCATCGTGACAAACCAGTCCTCGGATCTGATATGGCTCACGATAATGGGAATAGTAAGCATTTTGAACCTGAATCTTCTCAAAGAACGATTCAAAAGCCCTAGATCTAAAATTGGCCTCAGTCCGCCATCCTTCTTTGGAACTATAAAGTACCGGCTGTAAAACCCGGACTCCCTGTCTGGTAGGGGAACACATTCTATGGCCCCTTAATTCCAGTAGAGTCTGTACCTCTTGTTCCATAACCCGAGCCTGTTCTGGAATCACTGCAGTCGGTACCACCCCAGCAAACTAGGGAGGTCGGTGACCGAACTGCAATCTGTACCCATATTTTATAATATACAGGACCCATATAGATATATTCTGAAGGCGTTGCCATTCTTCTACAAAATCTACTAAGGGAACCAGCCCCTCGAGACTGGCCTCGGGTGTTTTCCGAGCACTATTCTCGACTTCCTGAAGCGGAGGACCGGCAGGAAAAAAGTCGATACAGACTTTGTGACCATAGTCGGTGCCCTGTTGCAAGCTTTTGGGGCGAACGCTACGGAGTGCGTTCGCTGGAAATCGATGTGGCCCGAAACGTCAAAGACGGCGTGACAACATCTTCTTCCCTGAGGGCACCTGCTGCTAGAACAACCTCGATTGTTCCACAGCGGGGGGCAGCCCTCAGAGGTCCTACAATTAGGACCTCTTCGCCTGAAGGACGGCCCTCAGGTCACCCTTCTGGCTGGAGGACTTCGGTTGAGAGTGCTTCCTCTGTTTGCCAAACTCCCGCAGGAGGGGCTCTAGAGGCAACGCTCTCTTTTTTTTTTTTTTTTTCGCTTCCTGAAACCTGTCAACGACTGTAGTGACAGCGTTGGAAAACAGGCCAGAAGGAGATAGCGGAGTGGCCAACAGGAAATATTTGCCTCACTTAGATCTTTAAGAAGATCGGCCTGGTACGCCTGCAAAATCGTCATAGAGTGCAGGCACGCACCAGCCTGACCTTTTCTAAATATTTTACCAAAGGAACCAGGCTCTCGAGCCTGGCTTCGGGTATTAATCGGGATTCGTTCTCGACCCCCTGAAGCGGGTTTCCGGCAGGGCTGGACCGAAAATGATTCTCGATTGGCGAACACGAATGCTGCCTGGCCGCAAAAACGTGGGGCGGACAGTGCAGCCTGCGTTCGCTGGAAACCGATGTGTCCCGAAACGTTTTTAACGGCGGAAGAGCAACATCGATTTCCTGCACCATATAAGCCCAGCCAACCAGTGCAGAGGTGTCCCTGCACGGTTTGTTGGGCAGCGCCGGGGCTTAAAGTGAAGATGCCGGAACAGGAGAAAGATAGCTTGCTAAAGCTTCCTCCATCTGCGGCATCTTGCCATATCCCGACTCTCTCGCACCCACCACATTCGAATAAACATGTAATGAATGTGGTGAGATACGTAAAGAGTGGGGTTTTTCCCAGGATCTACACATATATATTTATATTTTTATAAAGATCTGGGAAAAACAGTAAGCCCCGGCTCTGATGTTGTGAACGGTGCTGCAGGAATCTCTCGTCTAGTTCATTTTGACGGGGATCATCCTGCTTATTTTGTGGCCAGCTCATATATTTTATATATATATATATATATATATTTATTTATATATTTATTTAGTCTGGCCACAGCACGCATCACAACCTCCACGAGCTCTACATAAGCAGAAACATAAGCCAGCGAGTGTGACTCATGTTGCTCATCCCCGATGCTGAGCACATCTACTTCCTTATAAACAGATAGCTCGAGCACTGGGCACTCATCACGGGCAGAAGAAGCCGCATCGCTGGCTTCTGCGTCGTGAACGAGTGTCATAGAATCTGCGGATGATGAGAGAAAAGGTGCCTCAGCAGTCTCGTTCTCATCCGCGAGATCCTTCTGCGATCTCCGCAATCTAAGCCGTCGCGCCGTTTTTAATCCTCAACGGACGCGGGACCCGAATCGCGGGGATCGCGAGCCTGGCCATCATCAGGAAATAATATAGCCAAGCGGGAGCGCAGCACTCTAATAGGAAGTGCTTCACAGTGTGCACAGGCAGCCCTATCGAGAGCTGATAGTGCGTGCTGAGCCCTTAAACAATACACACACACACAGCTGATGCGTGTCCCCACCCGTGGCATATATATTATCTTGGGCAGGAGTGCACACACGTAGTGTATTGTTCACTCGCCATAATACAGAGCTTTGCACAGACAAACAACACCAAATAAGACAGACAGTTTCACAGAGAGCGCTTGCTGAAGAGCTAAAGCTGATGTGTGTGTGTGTCAGCGTCACTTTTATGCATCCGGTTATGCCGTCACATGTTACGTCACGACGCAACACCAATCAGGATTGGATTAGTTTCATTCTTACTTCAGAGGCGCACGCTAAGGGAGCGTCCCCAAAGTGTTGATTCTCGACGCAGTGTTGAGTTCCCTCGAAAGGGAACTGTGTGGCTTCCCCAGATCGTAATTCCCTGACGCTATTCACCTGTGACTTCCTCATATAGTCTCCGTAATTACTGTGATTTCCTGCCTACGCCCCCTGGTGTGCAAGTGGAAGAGCGTCACCCCTATACAACTTACTACTAACAAAACACGTATAACACACATCAAAATTGGCTACAACACTATTAATACTGAAAAATAAATGTTCTGTCTATTTTCTCAATATAATTGTCTCAATATAATCAATATGATTATAAATATTCTAGTGGAGTTATTTTAGTGAACTGGATTAAAAAAAAATAACTGAAGGCAACAACAATATTAAAAGTGGCACATTTCAAATGTTGATGACAGTATAAACCTAGAGATGTGTCAGTGCAGTTTTAGTGAATTTCTGAACAAGGTTTATTAATCAAAGAATCAGAAGAAACTGCTTAAATAAACCAGTGATGTCAGTGTGTGTTATTTATGTAATATTATGTAAAATTTACACCATCAATCCACAAATACCCATCAAATCACTGAGTGGCACAACAGAAAAAAAAAATGTTATTAACATAAATGATACTGACCGCTATAACTGATAAAGCACAGAAGAAGAAGAAGAAGAAGATTCATCCTGATTTGAAATCAGAAGATTTGTTATGTGACAGACACAGACTTCTAATGCTGAGTAATAAACAATTGCATTCTGCATTCAGTGTAGGTCTACAGACGCGTTTCTAAGAAGTAATTAATTTGAGTCCCGCATTTTAGAAAGCGGCGTCATGCACGATAGGCTATGCAAAAGTATGGAAGCGAAATGAAAGCACAACTGTCATACAAGTCTAGGAATGTAAAAAACACATTATGTGTGGCATTTAATTGCCCCTTTCCACACAATCAAAGTTGCATTCATTACTAAAGTAACATTATAGGCTTCCATCGCGGTCTTTCCAAATTATCACTGGACCGTAGAAAAGTGAAAATGTTAGCATTATATTTAAAGTGAAAATAAGATTAAAAAAAATGGTCTTGTCATGGAGAGGTGTTTTATAAAATGTTATAAATAAATATTAAGAATATGTGTTATAAATAAATATAGTTATGAAGAATATCTATCTATCTATCTACTGTAGGCTATTAAAAAAAAACTCCCGATTGTTCAGGGCTTCGTTTCCCAAACGCACTGTGAACGAACTCAGCGAGGCAGCAGCAGCAAACGCTCTCTGGGATTGATTGCTTTCGTCTTGTATTCAGATGATAGGAGAAACAGTTATATCCGACACAAATTCGCTAACATTCGCTTGGGGACATTTTATGACAAGAATCTGGTGGAGTTTACAGAAACAATTTGATTTTATATTTTTATGAATTTTTAAAATATGTCTGTATTAGGCTATATGACTTTGACATATCATTATTAAAGAATTAAACAATTAAACAACAGTAAAATCGCCACAGTGGTAGGCTACTTGAGGACATGTAGCCTATAACAAGAATCTGGTGGAGTTTGCAGAAAACAGTTTGGTTTATTTTATTTATTTTAATTATTTTTTTAAATATGTGTAGCCTACCGACACCAAGCACCCACACGTTTACCAGGCAAGCTCATGTAGACGAGCAGTGTATTTTTAAGCGTATATGGCCGCGCTTCTCACTGTGAAAATGGTTTAACGTGATCTCCGCATTGCCCAACGCTTGGGGTTTTCATCTGGTTAAAACACTTTGCTGGACAAACACTGAATTGTTTGGAACGGTTTCTCAGACCGACATAGTAACGGGATGTTTTATAAGAAAGAAAACAAAAAGAGCGATGGATGAGGTGAATAAATCCATTGTAGGAAAGAAAACTTTTGTTTTATAAATGTATATTTCTAAGCAACAGGTTCTCTTACGAGAGGTTCTCTCGTATTGCGTAAGCTAGCTTACGCTACGGGAAAGATTCATCTTTGCTGAGAGTTTGAAGCCAAAAAATTATTTCATAATTTGTATCCATTGACAACGCAGTTCCTCTGTGGCAGACCTAGAGCAGGCTAGCTAGCAGCTCATTGGTTCGCTCAGAGAGAACTGCTTAAGCCTATGGGAGAGCGGGGCTGAACCCGCTACCAATGGGAAGCGCCCGCGCGCTCATTGCATCATGGCCCGCCAGAGTGGGCGTGGCTATGGTGTATAAAACAGTCTCTCCCAGGCTTATATGATGATTCATTTCATCTTCAGCAAGCTACACGCTTCTGCTGTTCTGAGAAGAAGAAAAGCCGTCGCCGTCGAGAAGGCATCACTCTAGCGAGCTTACGGACCCTGAAGAAGCCGGCCGTCTTCGCCACCTTCAGCCGCCCTGCAAGCTAGCGCCATCCGACGACTGTATCCTTCTCTGTTTTAAAAGAGCTGAGCGTCTTTTTAAAGATGTCTCGAATTTCCTGCGGCTCTTGCCGCGCTCCTCTCGAGGACGGAGACCGCCATATTGTCTGCGCTCTCTGCCTGGGACTCGAGCACGCAGAACTCGCCCTCGCGGATGGAGGATGCGACTTCTGTGAAAGCCTGCCGTTGTCGTCCCTGCGGGCACGACTCCTGGCGGCACAATCCGCTCCCGCGCCGCCTCTCTCTTCGCCGCGTAAAAAGAAACGCCGCGCCCAGAGGCCGCCGGAGCCCCCTGTGGAACCATGCGGGCCGCCGCCGCCGCTTCCCACTCTCCCTCCCCGCCCCAGCCGGACATACAGTTGCCGCCGAGTGGCCGCTCTGTCGCTTCCGATGACGCCGCGGAGGAGAAGGACTCATGTTCACTGCTCGCTTCAGACAGTGAAGACTGGTCATCTCTCGGATCCACGAGAGAGTCGGCGGGGATCCGCGCCGGAATAGAGGAGGAACTAATGCGCCTCCTCTCACAGGCCGTTGAACGCCTCGGTCTCGAGTGGTCTCCTCCACCCGAGCAGGCCCCGAACCGGATGGACGGCAGCTTCTTTCATCGGCGCTCGACCCCCGCGTGCAACCAGGCCGCCCCATTTCTGCCTGAACTTCACGCAGAACTGACGAAGTCCTGGAATGCTCCGCTCTCGGCTAGAAACCGCTCCGACATATCCGCCTCGCTGCGCTCAGTGGACGGAGCCGCCGAAAAGGGCTACTCAACCATGCCACCTGTCGAGGACTTGGTCGCCGCACACCTCTGCCCGCCCTCTGCTAGATGGCGCTCTTCCCCCACGCTTCCTTCGAAAGCTTGCAGAGCGACCTCGAGCTTTCACGCTCGCGCTTATGCCGCCGCTGGTCAAGCCGCCGCAGCGCTACATTCTATGTCTGTCCTCCAAGTACTACAGAGCGATATTCTCCGTGAATGGGCCGAGAGCGGTAGGAACCCCTCCCCCGCTGTCACGGACCTAAGAAGTGCTACGGACCTCGCCCTTCGCGCCATTAAAGCCGCCGCACAAGCTCTGGGGAGATGCATGGCCAGTCTTTGTGTAGCTGAGAGACACTTATGGCTAACGCTCGCCGACATGGGAGATTCTGAGCGCGCCGCGTTTCTTAACGCGCCCCTCTCCCCGACGGGCCTTTTTGGATCTGCTGTCACGGGAATTGTCGATCGCTTTTCCGAAGTCCAGAAAGCTACCCAGGCCATGAATTTGTTTCTGCCCCGCCGCGCTAGCTCTTCCGCAGGCCGCTCTCGTGAGCCTCCTGTCAGAGCCCCACCGCAGCGCCCTCCTCAGCAGACTCAAACAGCCCAGCGCAGACAGGGCGGCCGCCCTCGCTCTCGCTCTGACAGCCGCCGCAGACCGCCGCCCCCGAGGGGCCCGCGACCCAAGATCACGCTGAAGCCTGATCATCAGAAGTCTGCCTAGCAAAGTTAAGAAAACGACGGCGCTCTCCCGCTGCGGCCGGACCGCCGTCAAAGCTTCGCCCTCTGCCAGTCCCCGTTGTTTCGCCGACTGCTGTAGTGTTTACCGCCACAAACAAGCCGGAGTCCCTACCCGCTTGCGAGCGACAAAAAGCCGTTTTTACGGCTACCCAGAGAAATCTCAAAAAGAGAAAATTTGCCGGTTGTGTAGAAAATGTGCCCACAATCATGTGTTCACCCATACACACAAGCATAACATATCCCGTGTCTCTCTCAGAGCCCCTTCACATGAGACGGGCACAGCCCGCTCTAACATCAGAGAAAATAAACACGCCCATGAATGCATGCACGTGTCCCCTCTCTGCTCGCTCTGTTTCACGGCCCATAGACTCCTCTCTGAGTGCAAGTCCCGTTGCAACACACATTCAAAGCGCACCCACACTCTGTGTTCAGCCCGCTATGTACAGCAATCGGGGCGTGATAACCATTCGGCCACTAGCCGCATGCTCCAAAGCGTGGGAAGCCATTCCAGGCATTTCCCCGTGGGTGCTAAGCATTATAAAGAACGGCTATCTGCTACAGTTTCGCCGCCGCCCACCTCGTGCACGCGCTCGGCTCGAATCTACTGTCAGCCCGCTGGCCGCCGGCACGCTTCGCTCAGAAATTGCGACGCTGCTACAAAAGGGCGCCATAGAGAGAGTCCCGCCATCTATGACCGAGTCGGGGTTTTACGGCCGTTATTTTCTGGTTCCCAAGAAAGACGGCGGCCTCAGACCGATTTTAGATCTCAGGTCTTTGAACAAAGTGCTCATGAAGAGACCGTTCAAGATGCTCACTACCAGGAAACTCCTCGCGCAAGTGCGCCAGGGGGACTGGTTCATCTCTCTAGACCTGAAAGACGCCTATTTTCAGATCCAGATAAATCCCCGTCACAGGCCATTCTTACGTTTTGCCTTCGAGGGTCATGTATATCAATACGCCGTCCTCCCGTTCGGCTTATCCCTGGCGCCCCGTACATTCACGAAGTGCATGGATACGGCGCTCGCCCCCCTGCGGAGCCAGGGGCTGCGCATATTGAATTATCTGGACGACTGGCTGATTTTGGCCCAATCACAGACGGAGCTTCTGTCGCACCGCGCAGTTCTCCTCGACCATCTGAAAACACTGGGCCTCTCTGTCAACTGGACAAAGAGCTCCCTTCAACCCAGTCAATCGATTTCCTTTCTAGGAATAGATTTGAACTCGGTCTCAATGACGGCTCGCCTGTCCTCACAGCGCGCGCGCAGTGTTCAGCGTCTAGCCGCCTCGTTTCAGATGGGCACCCGCATACCCCTGAAAACCTTTCAGAGGATGCTGGGTTACATGGCCTCAGCCTCCGCTGTGCTTCAGCTGGGCCTTCTGCACATGCGCCCGCTTCAGCTCTGGTTAAACAGCCGTGTACCCCACCACGCGTGGAACACAGGCCGCCAGCTGGTCAGGGTTACGCAGACATGTCTCACGGCGCTGCAGCCATGGACAGTAGCAGAATGGTTTCGGCAGGGCGTCACGATGGGGACCTTTTCCCGCCGAAAAGTCATCTCGACAGATGCATCCAACACGGGTTGGGGTGCAGTCTGCGAGGGCTCACCGGCCTTCGGCCACTGGTCGACTCAGGAAAGCCCCTTACACATAAATTGTCTGGAAATGCTTGCGGTCGAGAACGCGCTCTCGCGCTTCCTCCCGCTCATTCGGGGACACCACGTCCTGATCCGTTCGGACAACATGGCTGTGGTCTCCTATATCAACCGTCAGGGCGGTGTCAGATCCAAGAATCTCTTTCTACTGACACACCGCATTTTAGTTTGGTCTCAGAGCCGCCTGCTTTCGCTCAGAGCGACGCATGTGCCGGGCCATCTGAACGACGGTCCAGACATACTATCCAGGAACCTCATCTCCATAGGAGAATGGTCCCTGAACACACAGACGGTCCAAATACTGTGGCGGCTATTCGGCAGAGCAGAAGTGGACCTCTTCGCGTCAGAAGAGAACGCTCACTGCCCAATATTTTTTACGAGGAGCGAGGACGCGCTAGCCCAGGAATGGCCTCGCCGCCCGCTCTATGCATTCCCTCCGATCGCTTTGTTACATCAGGTAATTCAGAGGATCAGGGACACACGCCACTCGGTGCTCCTCATAGCTCCGCGTTGGGAGAGTCAAAGTTGGGTTCCGGAGCTCACTCAGCTGTCACAGACAGCCCCGTGGCCCATCCCAGTCAGAGCAGATCTCCTCTCTCAAGCTCGCGGCACGATCTGGCACCCCCATCCACAGCGCTGGGCGCTACATGCATGGGTGATCAACGACTATTCGTCGATTTGCCAGAGGGAGTAAGAAACACTATCATACAGGCTAGAGCACCTTCCACGAGAAGGCTCTATGCGTCTAAATGGTCTGTGTTCTCAAAATGGTGCACCGACAAACATCTGGACCCACGGTCATGCGAGGTACCGTCTTTGCTAGTTTTCCTTCAAGAGATGCTGGACAAGGGCAGGTCCCCCTCCACTCTCAAGGTTTACGTGGCAGCCGTCGCGGCATTCTCTGAACCCCGGCGCGCTCAGTCCCTGGGCAAAGACGAGTTAGTCATCCGCTTCCTCAGGGGAGCTAAAAGGATGAATCCTCCGCGGCCCCCGTCGGTTCCTATCTGGGATCTTTCTATAGTCCTCGAAGCTATGAAAGCACCCCCGTTCGAACCGCTCGAGTCTGTGGACCTAAAATACCTCTCGCTCAAAACCGTTTTTCTGATGGCTCTGTCCTCAGTAAAACGCGTGGGGGATCTTCACGCGCTCTCATCCAGCGCCGCGTGTCTTGAGTTTGGACCGAATGATTCAGTCGTCATTCTCAAACCTAGGCATGGCTATGTCCCGAAGGCGATTGGTACCCCGTTCAGGGCTCAGATTATTTCTCTATCGGCTCTGCCTCCATCCGATAGTGAGCGCGACGCTAATCTCCTCTGCCCGGTTCGGGCTCCTCTGCCCGGTTCGGGCTCTTCCCAGTTCGGGCTCTACACTACGCGCGCTGCCGCGTTCAGACGCGCTGAGCAGCTTTTCGTGTCGTTTGGGGGGCGCACCAAAGGTCTGGCCGCCTCAAAACAGACACTGTCTAGATGGATAGTGGACGCTATCGCTTCTGCTTACGCATCAAAATGCCTGCCCTGCCCTTTGGGCATCAGGGCGCACTCCACCAGAGGCATGGCCTCATCGTGGGCATGGTCCTGTGGAATTTCCATTCATGACATTTGTGTGGCCGCGGGATGGGCCTCCCCGTCCACTTTTGTCAGATTTTACAATTTGGAAGTTCCCGCCTTGCAGGCAAAACTACTAGCTGTCTAAAAACCAGCTCCCTAAGAAGCTGCATCACTGGGAGTCCCTCACACAACCGGTTCGCCCCTTGTGCTCTCCTAAGATGCTTATGTATACACTATGTGCCCGCTCTGCCGGCCTCTTTGTACATTCACTCCACATTAAATTATTCCCCCGGTATCACCCTGGGATTCATGAGTGTTTTTCATAGCGCGCACGGCGTTGACCAGGTGTTCCCGTAGCGTAAGCTAGCTTACGCAATACGAGAGAACCTCTCGTAAGAGAACGAATCGGTTACCTAACGTAACCTCGGTTCTCTCTAGAAGAGGGAACGAGTATTGCGTTCCCGGCCGTGCTTGCGCTACTAGCGTTTCGCTTCACGCTGAAATAAATCATCATATAAGCCTGGGAGAGACTGTTTTATACACCATAGCCACGCCCACTCTGGCGGGCCATGATGCAATGAGCGCGCGGGCGCTTCCCATTGGTAGCGGGTTCATCCCCGCTCTCCCATAGGCTTAAGCAGTTCTCTCTGAGCGAACCAATGAGCTGCTAGCTAGCCTGCTCTAGGTCTGCCGCAGAGGAACTGCGTTGTCAATGGATACAAATTATGAAATAATTTTTTGGCTTCAAACTCTCAGCAAAGATGAATCTTTCCCGTAGCGTAAGCTAGCTTACGCAATACTCGTTCCCTCTTCTAGAGAGAACCGAGGTTACGTTAGGTAACCGATTCGTTTTAGAGGTTATTTTTCCTGCTACCAAACAATCGGAGTATCATGCTAAAACATTTAACAATTAGGCTATATTAAGAATGGGACCATTTTGGGGGATTTTTCGCCTGGATTTGGCCTACCCAAATTGAAAAGCTTCCCATTTCCACATGTATTTGTCAAAATATATAATTTTGGTGTAATTTTAAAGGAAACCCTTTGAAGTTTCATAAAACAGTGCTAAAAGTGATACACATTTAATTATATGTTGTCTGAGCTGTAATAAACCCCCCAAAAAGAGGTGTTTTTTGATTTTTTAATTTTAAATAAATTTTTGAAAGTGTATAACTCAGGCCCTGTGTGCTCTAGCACCATGCAGACAGTTATGGCTGTTTCCACTAGATGCCAGCAAAAAAAGTTTTTTTTTTCTGTATAATAAAAATGATGTTCACATTAATTTGAAGGGAGGAATATTACTTTCCATCACCTCAGCATTACCCGTCCTGCCTCCTGGAGATGTGATGCCAGCTGTGCCAACTGTGCCAGTGTGAGATGTTGAATAATCCTCTGTGATAAGTGCATACTTTTTATCACTATCAGTTTTCCTATGTATTTTCATTTGTTTGTTCTTTAAGGGATTATTTGCAGATTTATATATCATTATTGTTTTCATTTAAATACTTGTTGCAAATATTTTGGCTTCTATACTAAGCACTATTGGTTCGAATTAATTCAATATATTATTATAGTTAAAGATGGATGTGTGTGATTGGTTGTGTGGGCATTTGTAGAAGGAGTTCTCGCGATACGCTTCATTCAAGATAAAGCAACGCTGATGATCGCATCTCTTGAACTTGTATTCATTAATATCATCCTTTACAGGAGTATTACACCAGCTGCTGCTCAATCTTCAACAGAATCTGAAACAAAGAAATCACTGTGTATGCACAATATCAAAATGTAGATTTACTGAAATTACCATCTTATTCATGTCTGCATACTTGGAAACTACTGTGCAAGCATCCTTGCCATATCCCAAAAAAATTGACATTTCGTGTCAAATAATAGTTTATCAGATTGGTTGCTGTGCTTTCACATTTCAAACTAATAATAACTATATCAAAACATTTGTATAAACATTGCGGAAGCAGAAAAGAGGAGTGACGACATAGGAGATCGAGAGAGGAACAGGCCTGATCTTATGTTGTGTTTTGTTTCTGTTTTGTGTGGCCAGCAGTCGTCCGCGAGGGGCTCTTGGCTTATACTTTCACCATGTTGTTTATTTATTTTATTATTAAAGTCTTTGAATGTTCGCCGGTTCCCGCCTCCTTCTTCCCGGGTTTCGGCACCAGTGTAACGATATTTCGTTGATATTTGCAACAAGTATTTAAATGGAAACAATAATGATGATAATAATAAAAATAAAAAAAATAGAATATAAATCTGCAAATAATCCCTTACAGCAAAAACAAATGAAAATACATAGGAAAACTGATAGTGGTAATAAGTATGCACTTATCACAGAAGATTATTCAACATCTCACACTGGCACAGTTGGCACAGCTGGCATCACATCTCCAGGACGGGTAATGCTGAGGTGATGGACAGCACAGGTGACACAAATGATGCACATATAAGGAATGATATAAATCTGGAGGATGTGGATCCTGTTCTGGTTTGCAATAGACCACACAGATTTTAGGCCTATAATTTGTAAAATTATAAAACTTGTATCTTCTGAAAGAATAAAACTGATCAATATCATAAAGCACCTAATTTTTTGTTTGTTTATTATAGCACAGACAACATATACTATAATATTTATCACATTCAGCAGTGTTTTATGTAATTTCGAAGGGTTTTCTGTAAAATGACACTGGAATATTGCATGTATCCGTTGTGTATGGGCCGACAGAGTTTAGATTTGGGTAGGTTGGAAATTACATTAAAAAAAAGGTAGGCTAATATTCCTCCCTTCAAATTAATTAATATTTTTTATATACATATTTTTTTATAAAAAAAATTATTATATAGAAAAAAATCTTTTTTCCAGTGTTTGCTGTAATACAGTATAACATTACTTATATAAACGCAGAGCGCTCTCTCCAAAACTGTGCACTCCTCTCTCCAAATTATCTATTTAGCTTCAGTTCCACTTCTAAAGATTTCCAAGTCGATGCAGATTTTTTTTCCCGTGGATACAATGATGACAATTATTATTATGGTTGTTGTTTTTACAACCATAATAATCATCGTATCCACTGAAAAACAATCTGCATCGACTTGGACTCTCTTTAACAGGTTTAGTTTCCCACAAAAAAAGAAAACTATTGTAGAACACACAAACTCACAAGCTGGCGTTATATATTTAAAAATATGAAAACTTACATGGTAAAAGTTCTGCATTATGTTCAGGATTCATCAAAATCACCCAGCTCACGGTGTCAGGGAGAAGTAAGACTGTAATAAAGGGGAGAACTCAAAGTCACGATAGGCGTTACGGCTCTCTCAATTTCAGTGGCTGTATTTTTAAAGGATTCGTAGCAAGCGCCTCAACATTTATGGCAAACCGTTTTAACATTTAATCCTAAAACGTACTAGTATCTGTTTTCATGCTACTACTTATGTTTTATATACTAGCAGCAGTAGCTATTACATTAGGTTCTAGGCTACTTCTTCATTTGATTGTTCTTATTTAAGATGGTACTTATTCATTAGATGATACCAGTGGCGCAGATAGGATTTTTTAACTGGGGGGGACCAAGCTGTCAGCAAATGATTTAAACTCAATTCGTTATTTTGCGTAATTTGGGCTTTAACTAGTGCTCAAGTAGTTACTTTGTGTAATTTGGGCTAATGATTTGCACTAAAAAGCCATTGGGAGATTCTTATTAGAAATTATGGATAAACAACAATGAACAAAGGTAAACAAAGGCCTACTTGATCACCACTAGCAATGCATGATCAGACTGTTATTTGACTAGTATGCCAATCACCCACCAAAACCTTATGTCTTCAGCAAAGTATTTTTTGTGGCTGCCCTCCTGCAGATCCTCACTTGACTGACTAGGGCCTGCCTTACTGTCATCAGAGATTGCCTGCAGGCCAGGAGGACAACATGTTAAATCTAGGGATGCTCCGATTGATCGGACGCCGATCATGATCGGCCGATATTGGCTAAAAATAGATTGATCGGCGAACCCCAAAAGCGCCGATCAAAAAAGCCGATTACGTGACGTAAATTACTCGCGCGACTTTTTCCCACCTGCATGCGTGGCGCACGGGCACACAACAGCAGAGTGGAGCTTGGCAGTGGCAACATGAGTTCTCCTTCACCTGAACGAATAGGGAGTCTCCCAACGGATTGAAGCGCGCGTCCGAGTGAAGACCGCGCACCGCGTGAGCCACAACAGAACGCGGTATCTGCGCCACTGATCGCTGCGGCAACGAGCACTTTGATCACTTGATAAAAAAAAAAAAAACATTTCAGCGCTAGATCGCCTCTTATTTAACAAATGAACAAAATGAATGCTCTGAGTTAACTGGAGGTGTTTTTATTTATTTGTATTGGTACATTCGTGCCGCGAGATGTTTCAAAAGTGGTGGTTGTATTTTATTTTTTTTGATCTGACGTAGTTGGTTCCTCAACTACATCAGATTCAGATTATTTTATGTCATGTCAGCATTCAAAGCTATTTTCATGGCAAAAATTCAATTATAAAAATACAAATATCATATAAATACAATAAAACAAAACAAATATAAACAGGAAGTCATTTTATACAATATATATTTTTAAATGAACATGATAAAAAATCCAAAACCTTTCCAGGCATAATCTCATTAAATATGTCCTTTAATGAAGTAACTTCATAAAAGAGCATTCTGCTCAACTACATCAGACGTTCATAATAATAACAGAAAAAAAAAAACTTGCCATAGTTTTGTCCTTTTATCAGTAGCCAGTTTTGGTGTAACAAGTTGTACATTTTGTTGCCAATTAGTAAATGTAGTGGGTGTATTAAGAGGCTACAATTTCCAAATATGCCTAATTTAATCTTACTCTGCCTTATTTGGGAAAGCTGGTCTACAGTAGCCTTAAGACATCTCATTTTCTAAATACAATTAAATAAACACATTTTTTTACAAATGGTGCAAACTCTGCTAGATTATAGATAAAAGATTCCCATTCCCCTGCCATTCTGTGATCGGCAGTGATCGGCAATCGGCAGATCATGATTTTGGTGATCGGTAATCGGTGATCGGCCCCAAAAATGCTTATCGGAGCATCTCTATAAGTTACTGTTTTTTTTTACGTTAAATTTTTTACAGTGTATGTTTGTCTTTCACCATGGATTTAAAGGTTGAGGAATTTATTAGTTTCTCTGTCTGAGGATCTGTTGGATGTTCTTGCTAAAGACCAACTAGTAGAACTTGCAACTCATTACAAAATTAGTTTGTCAAGATAAACATCGAAAAGATAGTATTAAAACTAGGATTAAGACTGAGTTATCTGAACGCGGAGTTTTGGAATCTTAATCCCTGGAAGATGGTCCAGCTTTTGTTAGTGCTGCCTCGATGTCTCAACTAACATTTGAACAACAAAAACAATTGTTGTTAATTCAAACGGAAATGAAAAAAGAAATGGTAGAAGCACAAAATCGCGTTGAGATGTCTCTACAGTTAAAACAACAATAGCTTGATACTGAACGTTATCGGTTAGATCTGATAAAAGACGGTAAACTTAATTTAATGGAAGGAGTAGAACGTGATTTGGCTTCGTGTAAATTTGATGTAGTGACTAATCTGAGATTGATCCCTAGATTTGACGAGGAAGATGTTGAACGTTTCTTTTTGTAGTTTGAACGCGTGGCAAAAGCACGAAATTGGCCAGGTGAGTAATGTACGCTTATGCTACAGTCTGTTTTTACAGGAAAAGCTCAAGAAGCATATTTGTCTCTTAGTGTGGAAGATGCTCAGGACTATTTGACTGTTAAGAATGCAGTATTGAGGGCATATGAGTTGGTCCCAGAGGCCTATAGACAAAAATTTAGGTCCTGGAAGAAAATTGATAGTCAAACGCATGTTGAGTTTGTGCATGATATTTCGGTTCATTTCAATCGTTGGTGTACAGCTTCTGATGTGAAAACTTTAGACGATTTGAAGGAGTTGATCTTGCTTGAACAGTTTAAAAACTCTGTGTCGCAACGTGTAGCAACATATATTAGTGAGCGCAAACCCGACACAGCATATGAGGGGGCTGTTATGGCTGATGAATTTTCTCTGATTTATAAAACCTCTTTAGACTACAAAAATGCTGGAGAAATTTTAAGAGAGAATTGTGGCATGATTTTAATAGGTCTCCAAAAATTTTGGGTGGTATACCTGACAAACAGCGTCTTGGCTTTGTTAGAGGGAATGATCGGGAAAACACCTGCAATTATTGTCATGAGTTTGGTCATTGGAAGAATGAATGTCCGTTGTTGAAATCAAAGTCGTCTTCAGTGAAACCTGTTGTTTTGGCAGTGACTACCTCAGAATTAAATAATGTGCAAAAGAGTTCCTCGTCACGCATGTCAACATTTTCTCCATTTGTTACAGATGGTTCGGTCAGATTGGTAAATTCTGCGGAGGATATACCGGTCAAAATTCTCTGTGACATGGGATCATCAGAAACCTTTGTCCTAGAGTCTATTTTATCTTTTTCAAATGACTCTTATACTGGGAACAATGTGTTGATTAAAGGAATTGGTCTGAATGTGATGTCTCTTCCCTTACATAAAATTGTTTTGAATTCTGACTTGATCCAGGGAGAAGTGGAAGTTGCTGTGCGTTCCTGCTTACCTGTGGACAGGTAAGCAGTACAGGTAATCCTGGGAAATGATTTGGCTGGTCAACGAGTTTGGCAGAATGTTTCACCGAATTTGGTCGTCACACCATCTAGGTCGATTTTTGACACAAGTGATGAGAATTTTTCCTGTTCTTTGAATGGGTTTCCGTCATGCGTGGTAACCAGGTCTATGAGTAAAATACCTGCTGATCTTACATGCGAAACTAAAGAGATGTTGGGGGCACCTCTAGAAATCCCTTCCTCCTTGTCTGTGTCACGCGATGACCTGATTAAGGGACAAAAGACTGACGTTACGCTTACTGAATTGTTTGATCGAGTTGTCCCTTATGACACAATCGTAAACCTTCCTTCTGGGTATTATCTAGAGCAGTGTTTCTCAACCTCTCCTGCAGGGACCCCCTGACAGGACATGTTTTTGTTTTAACCCTGAAATGGCACACCTGATTCAATTAGTCAGCTACACATTAAGCCTTTGAGCCTTTAATGAATTGAATCAGGTGTGTCTTTTCAGGGTTAAAACAAAAACATGTCCTGTCAGGGGGTCCCTGCAGGAGAGGTTGAGAACCACTGATCTAGAGGAAGATGTGTTGGTCCGAAAGTGGGTGCCGAAAAGAGAATTTGTAATTGGTGATCCGGTTCTACAAAGTGTAGTCCCTCAGTCTCTCCGTCAACTTGTTTTAAAAACTGCACATGACAAATCTGGACATTTGGAAGTGAAAAAGACATACAAATTGCTTTTGAAACATTTATTTTGGCCGAAATTGAAGCGTGATATATCGAAGTATATTAAATTGTCTCGAACATGTCAGCTTACGGAAAAACCGAATCAGTCTATGAAACCTTCCCCTCTGTATCCAGTTCCTGCTGTTAGTCAACCCTTTGAGCATCTTATTGTGTATTGTGTTGGGCCATTACCTCGGTCAAAGGCGGGGAATGAATATCTGCTTACGGTTATGTGCCAAGTGACTAGATATCCAGCTGTGTACCCGTTACGTTCGCTAACCGCAAGGTTAGTTGTAAAAGCACTAACTCAGTTTATATCAGTGTTCGGAATACCCGAATTATTCAGTCTGATCAGGGAAGTAATTTTACTTCCAACTTGTTTGATCAAGTTTTAAAACAGCTTCATATTCAACATAATCTTTCCAGTGCTTATCAAGCTCAAAGTCAGGGAGCACTGGAAAGATTTCACCAAACATTAAAGTCTTTACTAAGATCTTACTGTGTTCAGATGAATCAGGATTGGGAAGCTGGATTACCTTGGTTAATGATGTCAGCTCGAGAAGCCGCTCAGGAGAGTAGGCTACCGGATTTACAGATTGGAAAAAAGTTGATCCACCAAAAAATATTTTAGCATATGTGAGTGATTTTCGCAAACGAATTTTTGAAGCCTGTCAATTGGCAAAAGTATCTTTGTAAGTAAAGCACAAGATCGAATGAAACGTTTTTTTTTTATCGTTCCGAATTGCGTTCATTTCAATTGGGTGATCAAGTTCTTGCTCTCTTGCCTATTGTGGGGTCGCCGTTTCAGGCCAAGTTTGCAGGTCCATGTACTGTTGCTCGTCAAATCTCTGATCTTAACTATTTGATTAATACGCTAGATCGGAAAAAGAAGACTAGAGTGTGTCATGTAAATTTGTTGAAGCCTTTTTATTGTTCCGGAGATTTTGCTGACACTAAAATAAACCACAACGTTGATATACCTAGTTATGGTATTAAATCAGTGCTGCTTACGGGTTCTTTGAGCTGTGATGCTGAATTGTCAACCACTTCAATTCTGATAGGTGGGGATAAGGATGAGATTGATCCTGGAGATTTAATTCTTCAGGGTCGTTTACAAAATTCAGAAGCGCTAAGCTCTTTGCCTGATCGTTTTAGTCATTTAACGGAGGTGCAGCATACCGATTTGATTAATTTGATTTTTGAATATACTACACTGTTTTCCGATACTCCGTCTCGTACAAGTCTTATTGAACACGACATTGATGTGGGAGATTCGGCTCCAATTCATCAGCGCTACTATGGAGTATCTGCGAACAAAAAACAACAATTAGAGAAGGAAGTTGATTATATGTTGGAAAATGGTATCGCTGAACCTTCTTTTTCTAGTTGGGCTTCTCCATCATTGCTGGTGAATAAATCTGATGGATCATTTAGATTTTGTACGGATTACCGAAAGGTAAATGCCGTAACAAAACCTGATTAATTTCCATTGCCTCGAATTGAGGATTGTATTGATCAGGTGGGAAATGCAGAATTTGTTAGCAAGTTTGATCTACTCAAAGGTTACTGGCAAGTGCCTTTAACTGAAAGAGCTCACGAAATTTCTGCTTTCATTATACCGTCGGGATTATTTTCGTACAACGTTATGAGTTTCGGGTTGCGAAATGCTCCCGCAACTTTCCAGCGTTTAATGAATCGAGTTATTTCTGGTTTGAGGGGATGCGCTGTGTACTTAGATGACGTCGTTGTGTATAGTCAAACTTGGGAAGAACACATTGTTCAAATTAGAGCACTATTTGATCGATTTGTGGAGGCAAATTTGACCGTTAATTTGTTAAAATGTGAGTTTGCCAAGGCCACAGTAGTTTACCTGGGTAAAATGGTTGGGCAAGGCCAAGTGCGCCCTGTCTGTGCAAAAGTAGAAACGATTGATAATTACCCCATGCCTACCACAAAAAAAGAACTTATGCGATTTCTTGGAATGGTGGGTTTTTATCGTTGTTTTTGTAGGAATTTTTCTACAGTGGTGGCCCCCCTGACAAATTTATTGCAGGGTGGAGTAGACTTTTGTTGGACGTCGGGTTGTCAGCAAGCCTTTGAAAAGGTAAAAATGCTTCTTACAGAGGATCCCGTTTTGAAAGCTCCAAAATTTGATCAAGCGTTTTGGTTGCAAGTGGATGCCAGCAATGTGGGTGCTGGTGCCGTTCTGTTACAGACTTACGAAGACGAAATTGATCATCCAGTTGGATTCTTTTCTAAAAAGTTTAATTCTTATCAACTTAATTATTCTGTGATTGAAAAGGAGGCGGTTGCTCTGATTTGGGCTTTGCAACACTTTGAAGTGTATGTGGGTTCATCTGAGGGACCTCTGGTGGTTTTTACTGATCACAACCCTTTAGTTTTTCTTCACTCGTTGCAGAACCCAAACCAGAGGTTAATGAGGTGGTGCTTATTTTTACAGGGATACCTGTTAGATATTCGCCATATTAAAGGTTCAGAGAACATAACTGTTGATGCCTTATCTCGTATTCATATAGTCTCGTGTTATAGGATTTGTTATATTTTTCCTGTCTTCTCTCTTTGTTTTCTTAATTTGCTGGAGGGACTTGGAGAGCTAAGACTGGGGAAGATTAGAGTTGGACTAAGTTCGCTTACTTGGACTGTTTGAATTTTGTAGTGGGGGGGGGGGGGGTTCTTGTTTGTCTTTTAGATGTGTTTTGTTAAGTCTCTGTGCTCTCTTCTTTTTAGGGGGAGAGTGTGACGAGGTTCTCTACTCTTCTTGCTATGGCGGCCTAGTGGGTGTGGAGACTCGTCAAGGGAACAATCTCCACCTGTTCATCCCTCTATAAAAGTTTAGGCTGGCTAGTGTAGAGGAGAGGTCTTTCTCCGGGTTATTTTGTGTTTGAGTTGGGCTCTGTTTTGTTGTTTGGTTTAGTATTTTTGTTTCTGTGGCTGATACATTCACATCCATTTACTTGACAGACATTACAGATGACCATGTTTTCTTGTTTTTATATGTTCTAACATTTATTTACATAAATGGTTATTGAAAAAGCCAAAAAAGCCAGAAATTGGCTTTTTGCAATCCAATCACTGCGTCCTCCATTTCTTTTGTCACGGCTTTGAGCCGGTCGTGACACACGCTGTGGCTCAGCGGCAGAATCAGTGTCATAGATTGCATAGAAACTGAAACCGGCGAGATGCAACAAAATGCGTAACTAGAGAGCAGCGAATCGTACAAACGTACTTGGTCAAAATGCGTGCCGAGTACGAAAAATGCGTACATGTGGGCAGGTCTACAGTCACTGACACTGTAACATACAGAGTTCTGGACTCTAATAATGAAGCCTTGATCACAGTCACAGTCACAGGTGAGAGAAGATCACTGGATGAGCAGAAATATTATGTTTAATCAGTAAATTAATACTAAACTGCATGACTAACCTTTCAATATTCTGTACAGAATCTGTTGTAGACTCGAAGGGAAATCTGAACGACACAGATAAAGACAAAACTGACAACACTGAACATCGAACTGAGTAAAAGAAAAGTGTTTGTTTATGAGTCTTCAAGGGTGAAACTGGTTAACCCCTTAAAGGCACACTATGCAGGAATTCAGTTTTTGTCAAACAGCGACCCCTAGAGTCGCTGTGGAATACTTGCACTGTCGTAAATACCCCCCCACACACACACACACCCGCCCCCCACACTGGTACCTGTTCGGTAGGATAGAAGCGTCGGGCATGCAACAGGCACAGACTCCGAAGATACTGACCAGGTAATGTTTCACGATTTCATACAAATATAAGGCTACTGCATAGTCTACTGAACTACTGATGATGGAAAAAGGAAAAAGTGTTAGACTACTTTATAATAATAAAGTAGCCTACCACGTTTGCTGGCTTATAACGTTTTTACATGATTGCTGCTAAATCACAAGTAAATAGCCTATAGTCTAGGACTACTGTATAATTTCATTTGTGTTTTTTGATTGTAATGTAAACATTACAAAATGGCAGATGACATCAATAAAGTTAAATGTACTTCGCATTATTTCAAAACATTTGCTGTTATGATGTCATTAGACATGATTATAGCAATTTATCATAATAGTTTGCAAATTGTGCTCATTACACTATTTACAACCTCTAGGCTTATTTGTGTCCTGATAATTATGTGAGATATTAACAACTGTTCTCATAATAATTGCAGGAATCAACGTCAACAGTGCCGTACGTACATTTTCAATGGAGGGACAAAAAGCTCTCGGACTAAATCTAAAATATCTTAAACTGTGTTCCAAAGATGAACGGAGGTCTTACGGGCTTGGGACGACATGAGGGTGAGTCATTAATGACATAATTTTCATTTTTGGGTGAACTAACCCTTTAAAGTCCTTCTAGTTTTTCCAGTCTTACAGATTGGCCTCTTGACCACGTGGCTCAAATTCAGATGAACACTTACGTGGTCACAGTAAGACGGTTGTTGTAATCCTTGAGACGTAACTCAAAAATTGTCTTTGCAATGTTAGCATCTGTAGAAGCTTTCAGAGAGCTGTGTTCACCTGCAGAACGCCTGATCTCACCAGGTGTATGTGGCTTGAGTTCAGTAGGTGGATGAATGCGTTCAGGTTTTCTTCTTGCGTTTCAGCCTAGAATGTGAGCAAAGTTCATAGAGTCAATCTGGACCTTTGTGACTTGTTCAGTCGACGTCTCATTCCTTCATAGAGAAACTTCTGCTTCTCTGGCACCTTCCCCATGATGATAATCTGACCCTTCTTGACCAATCCTGTCACCTCCAGTGGTGCAGTTGTCTGGGCAGACCTCAGTGGATGAAGGAGTTCTCCTTGGTTCCACACTGCTTCGTGTGAGACACCTGAAAATCGTCTCAAATGTCCACTTCACGATTGAGCACTTATGAACTTAAAAACGTGAGGAAATGCATCCGAACACATAATGCAACAAAACAAAAACAAAACAATGGATGGGTTCATGTCAGCAAGTGCGATTGGTACATCTGGTCTCAAATGTTTCTAAAAGGTCCTGAATGGTAAGGTGATCTCATTTTAAATATCCAATTCTCCATTACCACTGTGATGAAGTTAAATGGTAGTGGAATTATAAATATTCTTGGTCTGAATCATTTAAAGGAAACGCAGAAAGAGGTCAGTGTAATTTAAACAATCAAATAGATTCTATGCATAATCAATAAATCATGTAATAATAATCAATCAAAAATTGTGAATCAATGCACATATATATATCACTATGTTTGTTCAGGAATCTTTTAAGGCAAGCCACCTATGCAGACATAAGTGACTTGGGACATGCTTAGTCATTCAATAATGTAGATAGTTCATTCCTTGCAACAGTTGTGAGTGGGTTTGTGCGTGTGTGTTCTAGCTATGTCACAGTCGATGGCAAGGTTAAATTGTAAATTTTGTGTGCGTGTGCGTTTACTGGCTAAGTCACAGTCGATGAAACACTCTCAGAAAAAAAGGTACATTTTTGTACCAAAGAAGGTACAAACCCTTGTCACTGGGGCGGTACCTTTTACTGGTACAAAACTGTACCTTAATATAAAGGAACAAATTTGTACCATTCCAGTTTGTACCTTAAAGGACATGATTTGTACCATGGACAACCAAAATGTACCTTTTGTTTTTTAAAACTTGTTGGTAGGCTACGACAATATTGTACCTTTATCAAAGGTACAAATTTGATCCTTTAATGTACCCCCCCCCCAGTGACAAGCCCCTTTGTACCTTAACTGTGTCAAATATGTTCCTTCGAGAACTATTTAAGGCTGTTTATCTATTGAATAACATACACATTCAACAACTGAATCCAAAAGGCATCGATTTAATGAGTACTGTAAATACATTTCAAATACATATGAACATTTGAATACTTTCGTTCCAGCTTACAGTTAAGTATTTCTTTGTGTAAATAAATCAAAAACTTAACAATAAAAACTTCACAAAATTATCAGAATATCACTTCTTTAAAAACAGGGTATATGCAGGAATCATAGAGATGAATTTACTACCTTTCACTACCTTTTTTACTACCTCCACAATATTTTTTACTACCAACACGACATGTATTCTATGTGACGTTACAATGTTCTCAACATAATTCATAATCCCACGTTTATAAATTATAATGAACAACGCGTTATGGTTATTGTGTTATTAAAAACTGTGTACGCAGAGGGGCGGGGGTGACCAAAGCTCATTATCATTTAAAGGCATATGCACTGAAACGGCGTGCTGAAAACAGAGCTATTTTTGAGCTGGTAAAATGAGTGTTTTCTTAAAATACTAATGAGAATTTTTAATAAAAGTATATTACAAAGTTTTCATTTAGACCCTAAAGAGTCATATTAACTTGTACAAAAATTGCATTATATGACCCCTTTAACCCTAGCCCTTGAGTTATCCTAACCATTACGTTAACCCTTAGCACTAATAAGGTGAATAATAAACATGGCACTTAAAAACAAATGACACTTAACAGCCATAAACATTAATAAAGATTAATAATAAAGTGTGTCACATCACACACACATTCTCACACACGCAGACTTAAGCAGTGAAATTACTATCCCAAAACAGCTATTTATTTCATCACATCTCTAAATGTGCTTCAAATATGGCACTGGTTTGCTCCTCCCTCACGCGAACCCGTTAAATATTTTCAATTAGGGATGCACCATACCACTTTTTGCAGAACGAGACCGATACCAATACTTTCATTTTTGGTACTCGCTGATATCGATACCGTAACCGATCCCTGAATTTTCACTGCATTTGTAATCAATATCAAAAAGTAGAATAAAAACGAAGCATTAAAAAGTTTATTTTAAAAGTTTAAGTCTAATTTTCTACCATATACTGTAAAATTTAATAGAATTAGCTGCCAGATACATTTTTTTTTTAATTAAATAAAAAAAATTGCTGCTAGATAACGACTCGGTTACTAACGTAACCTCGGTTCCCTGAGAGGAGGGAACGAGTATTGCGTAAGTAGCTTACGCTATGGGAAAACTCCTTTTCTCGAGAATATTGAAGTCTTTATGTAAAACGCATTGCAGCTGCACAGCTGACAGCAATGAACGAAGGAACTCGGTCATTGGCTGTGCTGCGGCAACTTGCTTGAACCAATGACGGGGCGACTCTGAATGCGCGACCAATGAGCGCGCTTCGCGCCTGCGCGCGTCAGAGCCCGCCAAGATGGGCGTGGCCAAGCTATATATTGGGCGCCCCGTCATGAGAGTTCTTTAGGTTAAAACGACTGAAGTGAACTAACCAAGCACAAGCACGGCAGCTTACGCAATACTCGTTCCCTCCTCTCAGGGAACCGAGGTTACGTTAGTAACCGAGTCGTTCCCTTTCGAGAGGTCTCTCCTATTGCGTAAGTAGCTTACGCTATGGGAACACCATGCAAAACGCCGTGCGTGCTGAACTTCGCCTTATGATAGCCAGAGGCAGGTGCCTGAGCTAAAAAGCAAAGTTATCATCCAACTAGCCGGCAGAGGCGAGCTTTATATGTGGGAAAAAATACAGAGCGGCTAGAAGGCGCTCAGTGTGACACAAGCACATACATAATCTAGATACGAACTCGCAGTTCAACTAGCATTATGCTGATAGCACATTGGAATGCAATGTCGGGACCTGTAGGTTGTAGAATCTGATAAATGTGGACGGTGAGGCCTAGCCTGCCGCCGCACAAATATCCTCGATCGGTATCCCGCTCGACCATGCCCAGGAAGAAGCCACACTCCTGGTGGAGTGTGCTTTGACTCCCCAGGGGCATTGAAGTCTCTTAGCTTCATAAGCCAGAGCTATAGCTTCGACTATCCAGTGAGAGATTCTCTGCTTTGAAACGGCGGAACCTTTCGTACGGCCGCCAAAGCATACAAACAGTTGTTCTGTCTGTCTGAATAGGGCAGAACGCTCCAAATACACTCTGAGAGCCCTAACGGGGCAGAGTAGATTAGCGTCGTGTTCGTCTGCTGAAGACGAAAGCGCAGTTAGGGAGATAACCTGTGCTCTGAAGGGAGTGGTGAGCACTTTAGGAATATACCCATGTTTCGGTCTAAGGACGACCCTGCAGTCGTTAGGTCCGAATTCTAGGCAGGCAGCGCTTGTTGAAAGCGCGTGCAGGTCGCCCACTCTCTTGACCGAGGCGAGTGCCAGCAAGAGCGCCGTCTTGAGCGAGAGCTGTTTAAGGTGCACGGTTCGGAGTGGTTCGAACGGGGGCCCTTTAAGAGCGTCTAGGACCGTAGCTAGGTCCCAGATCGGCACTGAGGGGGGGCGTGAAGGGTTCATCCTCCTGGCGCCCCTTAGGAAACGAATAATTAGGTCGTTTCTTCCCAATGGACGTTCCATTACAAGGTCGTGTGACGCTGTGATGGCAGCCACATATACTTTGAGCGTGGAGGGGGTGCGGCCCGCCTCCAGAAGCCCTTGTAGGAAAACGAGTACACTCGTAATCTCGCATGTTACAGGGTTCAGGCCCTTGGTATTACACCAGTCACCGAACACTTTCCATTTCTGGGCATATAAGCGTCTCGTGGAGGGCGCCCGCGCCTCAGCGATGGTTTTTAGTGCTCCGCTCGCGAGGTTCCTGGGAACCCGTTGAGGGGCCATGCATGAAGGGCCCACAGATCGGGGCGGGGATGAAATATCATCCCGCTGGCCTGACTGAGGAGGTCTGGCCTCAGTGGAATCGGCCGTGGTGCAGATTGCATTTGCATCAGATCTGGAAACCATGTTTGGTTCTTCCAGAGTGGGGCTATCAGCAGCACTGCGTTTCCCTCCTCTCTGACCCGACTGATGACCTGTGGCAGCATCGCGATCGGGGGAAAGGCATATAAGGGGCGGCTCGGCCAGCTCTGGGCGAGCGCGTCCGTGCTTTTCGTGAAGAAAAGAGAGCAGTGCGCGTTCTCCTTGGAGGCGAAGAGGTCGATCTCCGCTTTGCCAAAGGTTTTCCATAACCACTGAATCGTCAGAGGGTTGAGAGCCCATTCTCCTGGGAGAATCTTGTCTCTGGATAACATGTCTGCCCCCTGGTTCAGGGCGCCTGGCACATGCGCTGCTCTCAGCGAGCGCAAGTTGTGCTGGGACCATAAAATGAGTCTCCTGGCCATTGAATGCATGGAGCTCGACCTGAGTCCACCCTGGCGATTTATGTACGACACTACCGTCATGTTGTCCGTTCGGACCAGGACGTGTTCGTTTTTTAGATGTGGGAGCAGGGCTCTGAGAGCCAAAGCGACCGCTTTCATTTCCAGACAGTTTATGTGTAGGCGCTTCTCCGGGTTTGACCAAAAGCCGGAGACAGGCCTGCCCTCGTAAAGGGCCCCCCAACCTATTTTGGAGGCATCTGTCGTTATCATCTTTCTCCTTGTGTTCACACCCAGACTCACGCCTGACTGGTACCAGTCGGCGGCTTTCCAGTGCGTCAGGGCTTTTATACAGCCGTGGTTCGCTCTGATTAAAAAGTGGCCCGAACGCCACGCGTGAGTAGGGACGCGGCTCTTGAGCCAGCGTTGGAGAGGGCGCATATGCAACAATCCTAGCTGGAGTATGGCCGATGCTGAGGCCATGAGACCGAGCATCCTCTGAAACCGTTTGACGGGGGCGCGCGCGCCCGCTCTGAATGATGTTGCAAGGCGCCGGATGGTGAGCGCGCGCTCCGATGAGAGACGCGCTGTCATTTGCATCGAGTCTAGAACTATTCCCAGGAAAGAAATTCTCTGGCTGGGAGATAGTATGCTTTTTGCAAAATTGATTCTTAGACCCAGGCATTCTAAATGGCTGATAATCCAAGATCTGTGTGTTATTAGCTGACTCTCTGATTGTGCTAGAACCAGCCAATCGTCGAGATAATTCAGTATTCGCACTCCCCTTTGTCTTAGGGGGGAAAGTGCTGCATCCATACATTTCGTGAATGTACGGGGAGCCAGGGACAGGCCGAATGGGAGTACTGTGTACTGGTATGACTGTCCCTCGAAAGCGAATCTCAGAAACGGCCTGTGATGAGGCGCTATTGGAATGTGAAAGTAAGCATCTTTCAGATCCACTGAGAGAAACCAATCTCCTGGGCGCACTTGCGCGAGGATATGCTTGGTTGTTAACATTCTGAACGAGCGAATCATTAGTGCTTTGTTCAGGTGTCTGAGATCTAGGATGGGGCGGAGACCGCCATCCTTTTTCGGGACGAGAAAATAGCGGCTGTAAAAACCTGTCCCGCTCAGAGAGGGGGAAACAGTTTCCACAGCGCCCTTTTCTATTAGTTTGCGCACCTCGGTGCGTAGAACATGTGAACACTCTTTTCTCACTTTCGTCTCGACCACAGTCGTAAAACGTGGTGGCCTGCGAGCGAACTGGAGCGAGTATCCGTGCTTTACTATATTTAATACCCATTTCGGCATATCTGGAATGTTTTCCCATGCCGCTGCGTGTACAGATATGGGCTGAATACAGGCTAGGGGCGGGCCGCTGTGACGTAGGGACCCGGCTAGCGAATCGCCTGAGCTCATAGCTCTCAGAGGCGCGGGCGCGCGCTGAGCAGCTGAGTGAATGGGCGCGTGTGTGATTACAACAGTGCACGCTGTGTTTGTAAAACTCGCAGCCTGAGCTGAGGTTTTGTTTGACACTGTAAGGGCAGTGTTTATAAGTGGGGGTGCATAAACAGTGGTAGGCACACGCGTCACTTTTATAATGTTTCCCGCTTTTACTGGGGATGAATTTATAACTGTGTGAACAGTGCTTGTGTGTAGTGGTGCGTACATGACCGTAGGCACGTGATCTACATTCATGGGAAGCGCAGCCTGAGCTGGGAATGAATTTGGCACTGTTTTGACAGTATCTGGGAATGCACACTTTGTGGACATGTGAACCCTTAGTGATGCAGGCAGAAAAAGACTCTTTTTGTGTTTTCTGTGCGTCGCCGTAAAAACGGCGTTTGTTTGCAGGTGAGCGAGCTCTGTGACTGGCCCATTGACTGCTGTATGGACATATCCAGCCGCCTGTAAGGGGACTGGGTAATGTTTGAGCTTTTGCGGAGAGAGTGGTCCGGCTTTTGCGAGACACGTACTCTCTCTTCTCATTTCTGTGGCTAGGACGGCTTTCGAGGCTCAGGGTTCAGCACAATCTTGGGCCGAGGACCCCGTCGCTCAGGAGGCGGCTTGCGGTTGTGAGAGCGCGAGCGGCGTCGAGCGTCAGCCTGAGGCGCGGGCTGAGAGGCGGTGGGGGCTGTTCTAGCCCGCTGCGGCTGCGGCGGTCTCTGTCTGCTCTGCGATGAGCTGGAGCGCTTTGGCAGGAAATGACGCATAGCTTGTGAAGCGTTCTGGGCCTCAGTGAAGCGTTCGGCGAAACCTTTAACCGCCGGTCCAAACAGCCCGCTGGTGGAGATAGGCGCATCGAGAAATGGCGCCTTATCCGCGTCCTTCATTTCAGTCAGAGTCAGCCACAGATGGCGCTCGAGAACAGTCAAATTAGCCATAGCACGGCCGATGGACTGGGCGGTGGCCTTCGTGGCTCGCAGAGCTATATCAGTCGCGCTGCGTAAGTCCCTGAAGGCTTCGGGTTCGGGGCCAGACTCGTCCATAGAGCGGAGAAGCTTGGCTTGGAACACTTGAAGTACCGCCATTGAGTGAAGCGCTGATGCAGCTTGGCCGGCGGCGGCGTAGGCGCGACCGGCGAGAGCAGAGGTAGTGCGGCAGGGTTTCGAGGGGTGGGAAGCTTTGGCTTTCCATCCGGAGGTGGAGGGCGGGCAGAGATGATTGGCCACGGCCTCCTCGAGGGGCGGCGTTCCCTCGTAGCCTCTTTCCTTCGCGCCGTCCACTGAGGAGAGCGAAGAAGAAAAAGAAGGCTTTAGGCGCGCAGAGTGGGGGGCTTTCCACGACTTGGTGAGTTCGTCGTGAACTTCCGGGAAGAAGGGAGAAGGCCTTTGCCGAGGGGCCTGCTGGCGCCCCTGCAGAAACCACTCATCCAGTCGGCTCCGGGTTGGCTCTTCGGGAGAAGACCAATCGAGCCCGAGGTCTTCCACGGCCTTAGAGAGGACACGGATAATCTCAGTATCCATAGTGGAGCCCCCGCTCGTGCTAGCTAGCGTCGACGGGGCGGGGTCGAGAGTGGAGCCCGGCCAGTCGTCCGATGCAGCGTCGATGGACAAGCTGTCGTCCATTCCCCCGTCGTCCTCGGACGCGCCGAAAGTCACAAGGCCCACCGCTCTGCCAGAGGGGTGTGGGTCCGGCTGGGTGGACTGAACCGGCGGTGGGGAAGGCAAGAGCGGCGGTGAAGCACGCGGAGACTGGCTCGGCGTGACGTCACTGAGCTCAGGTTCAGGAAGCCTCTGTGAGCGGCGCTTTTTCTTAGTGCGCGGCTCAAACAGAGGGGTGGCGATGGGCTCGCTCACGGCGAAAGCGGCGAGGCGAGCCCGTAGTGCGGAGAGACCCAGGTCATCACATTCCGGGCATCCGCCCTTGGTCAATGCAGCTTCTGCGTGGTCACGGCCCAGGCAGCGAGCGCAGATGATGTGACGATCCCCGTCCGGGAGAAGGTCTCTGCACGACGCGCAGGAAGGCATTTGAAACAACGCCTTAATGGAAATTTGCTCTTTCACAAATGTCGCGGGGCGGACAGATGTAAAATACTTGCGTATATGGCGCGCCGGATGGCTCAGTAGGAGGTGCTTGAAGGCGGCTGAAGGTGCCGACGTCCTCGTAGCAATCCCGCTGGTATGCTTTTCCACGGCGGCGAAGGCTTCCAATAATCCGGAGGATCCAGCGAAGAAGGTGTTCGCTGAAGGAGATTAAATCTAAAGAACTCTCATGACGGGGCGCCCAATATATAGCTTGGCCACGCCCATCTTGGCGGGCTCTGACGCGCGCAGGCGCGAAGCGCGCTCATTGGTCGCGCATTCAGAGTCGCCCCGTCATTGGTTCAAGCAAGTTGCCGCAGCACAGCCAATGACCGAGTTCCTTCGTTCATTGCTGTCAGCTGTGCAGCTGCAATGCGTTTTACATAAAGACTTCAATATTCTCGAGAAAAGGAGTTTTCCCATAGCGTAAGCTACTTACGCAATAGGAGAAACCTCTCGAAAGGGAACAACTTGCTTTGCACTTTTTTTCTGGTTTTACCTCACTCCAGTCTAAATTTTTTTTTTTTTTTTTTGCCAATGTTTCTACACATTATAACATAAATAACCTGAAAATACTACGTAATTTACAACATACATGAATTGTTTGTTCATGTTACTTCACAGTGCATTAACTAATGTTAACAAATACAACTTTTGATTTCAATAATGTAGGCTATATGGTAAAATTGACATTAAGAAAGATTAATTAATGATGTAGACGTGCAGTTTATTAATAGTTCATGTTAACCAATGTAGTTAACTAGATTTTAATAAATGGAACCATATTGAGTTACCGATTCAGAAGTCCCGTGAGGACAGATCAGTTGTTAACCATTCATTAAAGTGACGCGTCATTAGCGGATGTGTACGCATTGTGTGGTTATCCCATCAGTTAGGACATCGCACAAAATTTGTGTCAACAAATAGGTTTTTTTAGGATAGATTTTTCCGTTTATTGAAAGTGTGGTTATGTCAGCTGAATGTGGGGAACGCTTTTCAGAGAAGATAAGGCAACGTTTTTTAGCACAATTCACACACAGCGGGAAATAAATTTTCAATTGCGCCACGTGAAACTTCGGTCTTCCGACCTTTTACCATCGTGTCAATTGATTTTGATTAATATGAGTGAGAGAGAGAGAGCAAGAGTGAATTGAGTGCGCGCACTCTCTGTTCAATTGGTCTCTCTGTTACTTCTTTCAGTTAACATGCACCCTGTCACAAGCGCAGCAGGCAGTCGTCTACATTAGGCTACTCACCGATCAAATATGGCTTTGGCGGCCAACTGATGACTGAAATAGAAGCGAACTCGCGAACAGGTTGGGCTGCAAGCCAGGCCAGATGGGTACCCAGTTTGTTTCAGCGCGCGCGAACGAACAAACACCACGTCACATGATATCGCTCAGGTCCTACTCGCAACATATAAATAAATCCACGCGAATTTTAGGAATTTTAGAACAAAGTCCTGCACTTAATACAAATTGAAACTCATAGGCCTAGTTGGATGGAGGTTCGAAAATTTACTACCTCGTCAGATGACGTTTACTACTTTTTACTACTTTTTACTGGCCTTAATTTGGCATAATTTAATTTACTACCTTTTACTACCTTTTACAACCCCGCGGAAACCCTGGTATGAGGACGCTTGTTAATGTTAATCTGAGTTTCACTTAATTCCGTTTTGATGACACGAGTGGTTAATCTGTGCTGCACAGAATGAAATGCGCGCCAGTAATCGACAGTGTATTTTGGGTAATGTAGTTCATGACTTAAAGGGATAGTTCACCCAAAAATGTAAATTCTGTCAGTATTTACTCTCCCTCATGTTGTTCAACCCCGTAAGACCTTCATTCATCTTCGGAACACAAATTAAGATATTTTTGATTAAATCTGAGAGCTGGATCACTCCTCCATAGGCTTCTAATGGATTGAAACTTGCCGGCCCCAAAAAGTTATTAAAGACATCGTTAAAATAGTCCAAGTGACTACAGTGACTCAATCTTAAGTTTATCAAGCGACGAGAATACTTTTTGTGCACAAAAAAACAAAAATAACGACTTCATTTCAACTATTCATTTCCTTCTCTGTGGGCCTCGAGTGAGTTAGCGTAGTGTGATAGCGTAGAGCTATGTCACACGGAGGCTCACTATTGGCCGACGCTGGTCATGTGTGTGACGCGTGTGACACTAGTGAACTCACTCGAGGCCCACAGAGAAGGAAATGAATAGTTGAAATAAAGTCGTTATTTTTGTTTGTTTTTGCGTACAAAAAGTCTTCTCGTCGCTTGATAAACTTAAGATTGAGCCACTGTAGTCACTTGGACGATTTTAACGATGTCTTTAATAACTTTTCGGGGAACAAGTTTCAATCCCTTAGAAGCCTATGGAGGAGTGATCCAGCTCTCAGATTTAATCAAAAATATCTTAATTCGGCGGATGCGCATGCGCGGCGGACGGTGATGGCTGCTTAATTTCGACGCTCTACCTCAGTTGTCTATTTTTCGGATTTATTTATCCCTACTTAGTTTTCAGCCGAATTTTATGTAATTTCCTTGTTTTAGTGGCACTCTAGATGGCATCTAAACGAGATTTCATTCACTCCCCGGCGAAGAAAAAATTAAAGACGACGAGCACCTTCACGACGCCATTGCCGAAATGCTTGATAAGCAACTGAGCACCATAAAGCTAAGCATGTCGACGATTGTTCGTGAGGAAATATCGATGATTACAGCACGATTGGACTCGCTTGAATGGGATGTCAAATCGTTCGGCAAAAGATATGACAACATCCAGGCTACGGTGCGGGATTTAAAAAGTACTCAATTGCTAACAAGTCCTGCCTAGAGGAGCTCCAGGAGAAACTATTTCTTTATGAAGATAAATCCAGACAAAATAACCTAAGGTTGGTGGGCCTGAGGGAAGGAGCTGAAGGAGTGAACGCAATTCAGTTCTTGCAGACCCATATTCCCAAGTGGATTCCGGCTCTACAAGGGATGACGATTGAGATTGAACGGGCGCACCGCCTCTACGCGAATGATGATTCCTCCAGGAATAGAGCGCGCACTTTGATTTTCAAACTCCTTCGTTACAACGACCGACAGGCGATCCTGCATTGAGCCAGAAGCGCATCATCTCTGAGTTACGAAGGGGGTAATTTACGGTTCTTTCCTGACTTCAGCCAGGGAACGTCCAAAAAAAGGAAAGCTATGGCCGAAGGGAGGAAACGCCTCCAACTACTAGGCATCGAGTCATTCCTGCTTTATCCTGCATCGGTCAAAGTGCGTAACGGCCAGGAGCATTTGTTCTTCAAAACCCCCGGAGACCTGGATCGTTTCATATCGTCTCTGAGCGTCACTACGGAAATGGACACCACCGGTCCTACACCACCAGGGTTGCCTGATGACGAGTAAATTCGGCCTTCTTTGTTTTGTTTCATAGCACTTTGAGTAGGGACATAGGTTTAATTTTCGCTGTGATGGACACTCAGGTGAGAGATGCTGATGTAACTGTTGCCACTCGTAGTCCGAGTTATGGCCTCGAGTAAATTTATTTTCCAGGCAGATAAGAGAGTGAGTTCTTCCTCTCTGCAAGCTGCCGATAGTAATTTGCTTTTTGGAATTTTTAGTGTCTTTAATCATCATAAGGTTAGAACTACCAGGGTTTGCCGTTTTTGTTGTATTATTTATGTTTCATGGGGGTGACATTCTTATTGATGCGTTCGGTTACCATGGCTACCTTTTTCTCATGTATAATTATGTTGTGACAGAATGAGTGACTTTAATGTGACATCGTGGAATGTCAATGGTCTAAATTCTCCCATAAAAAGATCCAAATGCCTAGATTAACTGCATCGCAAACGAGCTGACATTGCCCTAATACAACAATCCCATCTAAAGGCTTCTGATGTTACCCACTTTCAGAATAGGCATTTTAAAGTGGTAGCGTCCTCATCGTATAATAGTGCCTCAAGAGGAGTTATTATCCTTCAGAACAGAAAATTCCCGTTTCTAATAGAGAAAACGGGAGGGGATGAAAACAGGCGGTTTACATATGCGTCAGGTTCATGGAATAATTTAAAAATGGCCCTCTTCTCAGTATACTCCCCTAATAATTATGATGTAGATTCTTTTCCATCTCTTACCAAATTCCTCTTTAATTTTGTCGACTATAACTTGGTTGTGGGAATAGATGCTAATGCAGTTTTTGACCCCTTAATCGATAGATCCCATGTCTCTGTTCATGGCGATCAGGCTTCGCAGTCGTTAAACGATCTCATTGTTGATAACGACTTATGCGATATCTGGAGAGTGAAGAATGAGAACTGTAGAGATTATACTTTTTATTCAGCACGCCACAAATCATTTTCGAGGTTAGATTACATTCTGATTTCTAAATCCCTTACCCAAGGTGTAAACCATATTGATATTCTACCCATACTGATTTCAGATCACTCCGCTGTGATTTGTAATCTATCTCCTCCGATAATTACTCTAAACTCCAAAAGGTGGCGTATGAATACAACTTTGTTGAAAAATGAAGATTTTGTAAAACAGTTACGTTCTAAATTATCTCTGTTTCTCAAAGAAAATTCGAGCTCATCTACTAATCCACAAATCCTATGGGAAACAACAAAGTGTTTTTTGAGAGGAAACTGTATTTATTTTGCCTCCTATGTAAATAAATCCAGAGTAAAACAATTAACCCGTCTGGAGGCTCAGATTAAATGTGTAGAGAAGGATCTTAAAAAAACTTTTACGGAAAAGAAAAGCAGAATCCTGGGGAATTTAAAAACTGACTACAAGGCGATTTTACTAAAAAGGGTAGAATATTTGATACACCGTACCAAACAAAACTACTATTTTAATGGAGAGCGGCCAGGCAAACTAATGGCGTTAAGGCTGAAATGCAATGAGGCCCTGGCCTCAATAACTGCCATTTAGGATAATGCTGATGTTCTTCATACAGCTCCGGGTGAGGTAAACAGGATATTCAAGGAATTTTATGAGCATCTATACAGATCGGAGGTGGGAATGAATGAACAACCTGTCATTGATTTCCTGTCAAATTTAGATCTACCTAAATTAAGCGAGCAGCAATGTGCTTTTCTTGATTCTCCAATAGAATTAAAAGAATTGAAGGAGGCTTTAGAGGTTATGAATAAGGGTAAGGCCCCTGGTCTGGATGGTTTACCCCCGGAGCTGTATCTGGCGATATGGGATCTGATTGGACCACTCCTCCTTGACTCCATAAATTTTGCTATTGATACAGGTTGTTTCCATAGAGATCAGAACACCGCTCTTATTTCTCTGCTGCTGAATAAAGGGAAAGAACCCCTATGCTGCTCTAGCTACAGGCCGATTTCACTAATCGGTACGGATGTCAAACTATATGCTAAGGTTATAGCCCATCGTTTGAGTACAGTCGCCAGCTTCCTAATCGCCCACGACCAGACAGGATTTCTTAAGGAACGTTTTGCTACGGATAACGTGCGACGCCTTTTGAACATTATTGACTCACCCGACCCGGTTAACGAACAACGTGCTATCCTCTCGCTAGACGCTGAGAAAGCCTTTGACCGGGTCGAGTGGACATATTTATGGTCTGCCTTAACCCGTTTTGGATTTGGCCCTTGTTTTATTCATATGATTCAGACCCTCTATGTCAGTGGTTCTCAACCGGTGGGGCACTCTCCCGGGGGGGCGCGAGTAGGCTACAGGATGGGAGGAAAAAAAACTGAAAAAACCCCCAATATTAGCAAAAAAAAATTATCACTAAACTACTGTCATAAAATGTATCGTTTTGTATATACATAACTCCTGAATAAAAATTTAAATGTGTTTGGACTGATTTAAAAAAAAAAAAGTTGATTGGTTTGTCGATAGTGAGCGCAAATGCAGGTGATAAGCGGTTTTATTAAGCGAGTCATTGAGTCGTTCATTCAAATGATTCGTTCAAACGGCCGATTCATCAAGATTGAGACAGATGTTTGTGAATGGGTCATTGTATTTTTGACTCAACCGATTCGTTCAAAACACTGAATCATTCAAAACACGATTGAGTGTTGCCGTGAGATGCGATATGCTGTGATCTTTGTTTGGATTCATCGGATTTATTTTCGCTGCTAAAATAGACCAAAACAGTCATTATTTCGTCTAAAATGTAAGTGACTTAATATTATTAACTTGTTTGTTGAACTGTCATATGAAATCAGGGTCACATTATTTTCAATCGTGAGGTGATGGTAAATGAAGTGATGGTCAATTGTCAGCTCTCTTGGTCGTCAGGTCATGTGATGTATGTTGCTGAACTGTATTCAAATGTTATAAATATATAAAACACCACATTTTGAGTGCGAAACTGTCGTATTAGTTTTTTTCATATTCGTCATTTGGTGTCTCTCAATATTGTCAAAACCCCTCAAAATATTTGCTACGGATGCGAAAAATGCAGAAAATCGAACCACCCGAATTAATTTTATGACGGACGGAAGTTTCAGAGGCTGGTAGTTATACAGTATATATATAAACGAATAAACTAGTCAGAATATACAGTTAAAGCTTTCTTTTAGTTTTTGTGAAATGCTCACACGCACGCAACCACGCACACACAAACATGTTTAAATACATTTATGTTGTTAATAAATAAACAACAATAAAACATCCTCCTGGACACTTTTTTTTTGTCAAAAGCGACAAATCCAGCGACTTTTACTGGTGTTTTTGGAGACTTTTGTAATGTTTGGAGACTCGAAAGCACGAATCACTCTGCAGTTAGGCCTACTGTGCTCAACGAGCAGCGGGAGCTGCCATGAGCCCCTCTCCCGTCCAAAGGCACTCACAGGCGGTCAGTCTCTCAGTAACCTCGCGCAGCAGTCCCAGCCTGCAGTCAGAGCAGAGAGGAGACACACACCCCTCTGCGTCCAGGCTGCAAATGAATCGCGCATGCGCATGGCCGCCGCTGTTCCCGCCCTGGCTTACAGAGCGGGGTGTAAATGTTCACTCACTCTCACACAAAAATAAATCACTGCATTTAAATTGACTCACGACATAGCTCTCCATTCACTCTAGTCTAGTCTCTTGCCAAGTTCGCTTGTGCCAGCTATCGCTAGTCTGTTATCAATCTCGATTTACATAGGCCTTTACTACACAAACCCCAACAGTCTTTTTAAAGACTAAACCCAGAAAAATTATTTTTTAAGATTTGATCATATCTCAGCCCTAGCCAGTAATTTTGTTAAACTGCTAGGCAGTAGCTACTTAGCTAACTACCCAAACGACTCAGACACACACACACGCACGAGGACTACAATCGTTAAGTATTAAAATAAAAATCTGAATTTTCTGCGAAATAATTATTTTGTTTGGTTTAATGAAAGATCGTGCCTAAGTCCTGACTGATTAGCCCCTGATACGTCTCTCAACATACACCACACACAGTTACATATTGCCTATAGTTTAGCTAAACTTTATTGAAAACAAATTAAAATGGAGAAATTTCTTGTGAGGTCCAACAAGCCAACCGACGCACCACCAGCTGCAAAAAAGCTTCGCAGGTACGATGAAGCATACCTGCAGTTTGGGTTTACAGTCACGGCTGATCTGAGACCTCAGTGTGTCGTGTGTGCCGAGGTGCTGGCAAATGACAGTATGAAGCCCTGCAAATTAAAAAGGCACCTCGAAACAAAGCATGCTGGCATTAAAAATAAACCGGCCGAATATTTTAAAAGAAAGCTTGACGGCCTCCATCAGCAACAGGCAACCATTTCAGTGCACAGCACTGTGTCTAAACAGTGTTTGGAGCCATCGTATGTAGTGGCCAAAAGGATCGGTAAAC
Source organism: Gila orcuttii (assembly GCA_026230005.1). NCBI lineage: Eukaryota > Metazoa > Chordata > Actinopteri > Cypriniformes > Leuciscidae > Gila > Gila orcuttii. Next base: position 46,531,915 of record JAPDVR010000010.1, read on the forward strand.
TGGGTAAACCGCATACAATCGCAGAGACTTTCATTTTGCCGGCAGCGCAAGACATGTGCAGAATAATGATAGGCGATAGTGCAGCAGCCAAACTCGGTGCAGTACCACTGTCCAATGACACAGTCGCTAGGAGAATTGTAGACATGTCCAACGATATCAGAGAGCAACTGATAGAGTTCGTAAAAAAGAGTCCTTACTACGCGCTGCAGCTGGACGAATCTACTGATATTGCTGGGCAGGCACAGCTCCTCACCTATGTCAGGTATCTGCGGGACAAGGCGATCGAGGAGGATGTCCTGTTTTGCCGGCCTCTTCAGTCGCACACGACGGGAGAAGCCATTTTCAATGTCCTTGACATTTTTATCCGCGAAAATGGTTTGGCTTGGGACCGATGCGTTGGCCTATGCACGGATGGTGCGCAGGCAATGACGGGGCGTGAGCGTGGCCTAGCTGCTCGCGTTCAGCAAGTAGCTCCACTTGTGAAATGGACACATTGCATGGTCCATCGCGAAGCACTAGCTGCTAAAAAAATGCCGGTTCTCTTTGACTCCGTGCTGAACCAATCCGTGAAAATAATAAATCTAATCAAATCATGGCCGCTAAACTCTCGCTTGTATGGGGTCAGGGCACGAACAGCTGCTTCTGCACACTGAAATTCGCTGGCTCTCCAGGGGGCGGGTGTTACAGCGGTTGTATGAGCTGCGAGAGGAGGTGAAGTGGTTTTTGACAGAAATCAAATCAGATCTGGCGAAGCATCTGGATGACACTATGTGGCTTGCGTCTCTGTCCTATTTGGTCGATATATTTGACCGCTTGAATGGCCTCAACCTGTCTTTGCAAGGCCGCGAAACTCACATTTTGCTCCTTGCAGACAAAGTGCACGCCTTCACACAAAAACTAGACCTCTGGCATGGCCGCATCAGTCGAGGGAACTGCGACATGTTCCCTTGCCTTACAGACGTTATAACTGATGCAGACACGTCACACGATTTCTGCTCCCTATTTCAATCAGCGTCTGAGCACCTGTCAGCAATGAGAAAACAATTTGCGACGTACTTTAAAGAGGATTATCGCTCTTTTGCATGGGTTCGAGATCCGTTTGTGTGCACAGCAAACGAGCTATCAATTGATATGCAGGAACAGCTTATTGAGCTGAAGAGTGACAGTAGACTGAAGGAACTCTTTAGCTCCTGTCCTCTTTCGTCATTCTGGGCAGCATTGATGCAGGAATACCCGGAACTCTGTGACGTCGCCTTGAAGATTATCCTTCCTTTCGCGTCGACATATTTGTGTGAGGCAGGATTCTCAAAAATGACTGCACTCAAAACAAAATACCGCAATCGTGCACAAATCGAGGATGATTTGAGGCTATGCTTATCAAACATTGAGCCAAGAATTGAGGATCTTTGCAAGGCAAAGCAGGCTCAGGTCTCACATTAACATCACCTAATTATATAGCAGTAGTCTAGTAATGATAATAGGCCTACTGATGATAATAATAATAACAACAACAATAAAGCATGTAACCTCATAATTATATAGCAATAGCCTTGTAATAATGATAGGCCTATACTACTCATAATAATAATAATAGTAATAATAATAATAATGCCTGCAAGCTCACATTAGAAGTCTGGTGCTACTGCCAATTATAGCAATAACCTAGTAATGAATAGGCCTACTGATGATGATAATAATAATAATAACAACAAAAAAGCATGTAACCTCACAATTATAATAGCCTAGTAATGATGATAGGCTTATACTACTTATAATAATAATAATAATGCCTGCAAGCTCACATTAGAAGTCTGGTGCTACTGCCAATTATAACAATAGCCTAGTAATGATAATAGGCCTACCTACCGCTACTGATGATGATGATAATAATAATAATAATGTGAGCCTAAAAATAATAGCCTAGGGCTATCTATCTATCTATCTATCTATCTATCTATCTATCTATCTATCTATCTATCTATCTATCTATCTATCTATCTATCTATCTATGCAAGATAGAGCGGGGCGGGGGGATGGGGGGATGGGGGATCTGGGCGGGGGGCACTGGGGCCCCAACTGCAATGAACCAGCTTTGGGGGGGCCCAGCTTGCAAAAGGTTGAGAACCCCTGCTCTATGTTAACTCGTCTGCACGGGTCTCAACGGGGTTGTGCTGTTCGGATGCAATCCCGTTGAATAGAGGCACTAGACAGGGTTGCCCTTTATCGCCCTTGTTATTTGCAATTTCATTAGAGCCTTTAGCGCAGGCAATTCGGCAGGACCATATTATTTCCCCAATTACTGTTGGCGACTCCAGGCATTTTATCTCTCTTTTCGCGGATAATATCCTACTCTACATGTCTAATATCTCCTCTACTCTACCTCAGTGTCTTAAAATATTTAATGATTTTAGCGTTATAAGTGGTTACAAAATTAATTGGGGAAAATCTGTATTAATGCCCTTGTCTGCGTCAACAAACACTGCATTAGCGTCCTCCTCGATACCAATTAGTAAGACATTTAAATATCTGGGAATTCTTAATTTCCATCACTGCAGACTATCTCTAAAGAAAATTATAGTTCTTTATTTACTACTATCAGACAAGATTTACAGAGATGGGACGTTATTTTAGCCTCACTGCAAGGCAGAATCGCAATCATTAAAATGAATATCCTCCCTCGACTTTTATTTCTGTTCTCCATGATTCCTTTATCTCCCCGTAAAACCTTTTTTAAAGAAATGGATTCCTTGATTACAAAATTCATTTGGAATAAGAAACGACCAAGAATTAAACTCTCAACCTTGCAGAGAAGATCTGACAAAGGAGGCTTGCCACTCCCGAACTTACAATTGTAGTTTTGGGCATGTCAGCTGCGTTCTCTTAAGATTTGGTTACAGGTTGACTCACAGATCGCCTGGCGGGATGTGGAAGCATCAGCTGTGCTTCCGCATCGGCTCCAGGAAATTTTATTCACAGGTTTATCAAAGAATGTCCTAAGGTCTGGAAATACAATTGTGTGCAATTATCTTAAAATCTGGCACGAGGTGTGCAAATTTATGGGAAGTTCATCTAAGTTCACATCTGAATCGCCGATCTGGCATAATCATAATTTGCGATCCGACAACAGACCTTTTATTTTTAAGCCATGGTCGGATCAAGGTGTACATATTCTTGGTGATATAAACAATAATCAGGGCTTAAGGTCCTTTCAATATCTGAAGGAGTGTTATAATCTTCCTGGACATTCCTATTTTTTGTATTTAAGGTTGAGAAGCGCTATGCGCGCTTACGGAGTACCGTGGAACTGCAACATGGACTCTCATCCTCTGATGGACTGTGTGACATTTTCACAGGCACGAGGAGCAGTGTCATTCATTTACAACAGATTGCTCAAGCACGGCCGTGGGAAGCTTCCAATCACCACAATATGGGAAAAGGAATTGGCTCCTTGCAAACTAAATTGGGACTGGATATGGAACACTATTCCAACAATGTCAAAAAATCTTGCCCATCAGTTAATACACTATAAGCCCTCTAAATCAAGGAGCATCTCGATAGTTAAAGGAAAGGTAGTAGATAAAACATTCTTCATTAATGGTGAGGCAATACCAACTGTTTCTGAGAAGCCAGTGAAGAGTCTTGGGAGATGGTACGATGGGGATCTAAAGGACACAGTTTGAGTGGGAGAATTTAGACGACAAGCAGTGGAAGGGTTGAAGAGCATAAACAGCTGTGCTCTACCAGGCAAACTAAAACTCTGGTGCTTTCAGTTTGGTCTACTGCCAAGGTTGCTGTGGCCACTGACTGTGTACGAGGTTTCTTTGACAACAGTGGATAAGCTGGAAGCGTTAATAAGTTCATACATCAGGAAATGGTTGGGAGTTCCACGCTGCCTCAGCAGAGTGGGACTTTATAGTAAAGGAGTATTGCAGCTGCCAGTCTCTGTTTTAACCGAGGAGTTTAAGTGTGCCAAGGTCAGACTGGAAATGACCTTAGTAGAGTCACGTGACAATTGTGTAAGGGAGGCAGCCCCTGTGTTAAAAACTGGTAGAAAGTGGTCAGCAAAGAAAGCTGTAGTAGAGGCAAAGGCTGACCTTTAAATTGGGGATATCGTGGGGCAGGTACAGCATGGAAGAGGGGGTTTTGGGCTCAGTTTAGCTCCTCCTAAATGGCACAAGGCAGGCCCAGCTCAAAGGAGGAAGCTGGTAGTCAACGAGGTGCGAAAGCAGGAGGAGAGGATGAGATGTATAAAGGCCATTTCCCAGGCCAAGCAGGGAGAGTGGATGAGATGGGAGAGTGTGGAACAACGCAAGATGGGCTGGCAAGACCTTTGGTCAATGGAAGAGAGTAGGACCAGATATTGTTTTGTGGTCTGGATCAGCACGCATTGTTCAACTGATAGAGTTAACAGTGCCATGGGAGGATGCGGTAGATGAGGCATATGAGAGGAAGAAACTGCGGTATGCTCATCTGGCCACTGAAGCAGAACAGCGAGGATGGAGAGTCCAGGTTTATCCAGTGGAAGTGGGTTGTCGAAGTTTTGTGGCACACTCTACAACCCGGTTCCTCAGAGACGTCGGATTCAGTGGCCAAGAGTTGCGTCGCACAGTAAAGAACTTATCTGAAGCAGCAGAAAGGAGCAGCAACTGGCTGTGGTTGAGACGGAAAGATTCTAGCTGGCTGTGTACAGGCCGCCACGCTACGGTTTCGTAGAATTCTTGAAAAACTTGAAGAGTCAGTTGGTTTATTTGTATAGGTTGTATAGTATTTACAGTCATTACGTTCTTGTGTATATTGCGTGAATGACGGGTGGTTGGGCAGATATTGTGTTTTGCGGTAGGTGGTATGCCATACGGAACCGTTGCCACTGAAACTGCATATTAACGCACCAGTGGGGCTCGACAGCCTTAGTCAAACGGGTTGGCGCGTATGGTTGGGTTGCGGAGAGATTGTGAGATTGTGGTTAGGTCTCAGCAGCAGGAGGGATGTAGAGGTCAGTAAGCTGGGCTGAGTTGAGTGGGGGACGGAGGGGGGTGACTCTGGGACGCCAGAGTCACTGTCGAGCCCTCTTGAGGTGTCGTGGGCTAGTCGACGAAACACTGAGGATGGAAGGTGCCCACTTGAAGACCCTAGAGATGTCCCCTACTCGGCTCAATCCAGACGGTTGTCGTGCTGGTACACTAGGGAGACCGCACTGTAGTTGCAGCCGTCGTGTGTGCTGACGCGCCAAGTACACTGCAGTCGTTAACGCCGGACAGAAGGGGAGTCACACCACCATATGGAAAGAAGCGTAAATGGATGGAGAAGCATAGTTTACTGTAAAGCTACGTCTTAGTGTTGCTTATCTTGGCGAAAGCCGAGTACAAATCAGCATGAAGTTTTAACATCTACTCTCGTGTAATGGAAATCATAAACTGCTTCATAGGGCTTACGCTACTCCAAATATCTTGCACAAAATGAAGCGCTTGCCTACCCCCTTCTGCTCACTCTGTAATTCAAATACTGTGGGTACTTATATGCACATGTTTTATGAATGCCAACGTATTGGTAACTTTTGGGACGGGGTATTTCAAGTAGTGACAGAGCTATGTGGTAAGGTAATCCTTAAGCACCCCAGTCTCTGTTTGTTGAATGATGATGCGGATATTAACCTGACTGTCAGCGTAGGATTCTTCACACTGCTCTACAGCCAAAAAGATAATCTTTAAGATTTGGCATGAGCCTACAATCCCAGCAGCCAAATTGTGGCTTATAGAATTTAAATACATTGCACTATTAGAACTAACTACAGCGAGAATTAACAAGGCCAAACCAAAAACACTTAAGGCCTGGATTGAACTTGTTACAAAGCTATCTCATATAATAACTCAATAGGCCACCCGTACTGATTGTTTCTGAACGTTATTAAGGAGGAGCAGTGTAAATCCTGGACTGTGCTGGTGTTGTTAATCCACCCCCTAATTTATTCATTTATCTATCGTACATCATTTTCATTATTTATTTTTTCATTATTTATTTATTTATTATTATTATTATTATTATTATTTATTTTATTGTTTTTACAAGCAAACCCTGGTCTTGTACATAGTTATCTGTGGTCGCACATGTGGACCACGTTCAACCTTGAAAAACATAAATAAATAATCACAAAAAAATATAAATATCTTAATTCGTGTTCCGAAGATGAACGAAGGTCTTACGGGGTTGAACAACATGAGGGAGAGTAAATACTGACTGAATTTTCATTTTTGGGTGAAATATCCCTTTAATTTCAGATTAAACTGTTTTAAAATCGTACCTGTTTGTATTTTATAATCCAACAGTGAACAAAACAAAACTCCAGAATGGCAGCAGCGTTTGTGTGAAACAAGAGAGAGCGAGTCCACGATACTGGATGCCATAATTAAATAACTGTACATTAAATATTGATTTGACTGAGTTGTAATATTTCATTAGGTCACCAAAAGCAAAACTTGTGTGAAGAAAAGCGGTTTCTAGCGAGTGTGTAGCGCTGATGACTTCAGTGACCCGGATGAGCCGGTGTTTCTGTCTCTGCTGTTATCTGGGAATAATCTCACAACGTCATTGGAAAAGCAAGCATTCCACAGAGCCGTGTAATAACTAATGAAAACATCACGTCTCATGTGATGATTATACGTCTCTGTGTTTTTAATGGTTAAATAAACAGCTGTTTTCATACAAGATCATCATCCGTTATGATTTCTGTGGTTTAACGGTGTAAGAATGTGGATGTGTGGCTTTTTTCAGTGAAATTATGAGTCATTAAGTGTCTGTGTCACCAGACAGTAATTTCACACAAATGACAAATGGTTTGTAGTTATTTAGTGGATTATGTTGATTGTGAACTTGAGCAGAAAAAAACCCCACAAAGTGCATGCAGACTTGCTGTGTGCTTTACTCAGTTATTACAAGCTCTGTCGAAGAACACTCCTAGTTTCTCGATCTCCAGGGTTATATGAGATTGTGTCACTCAGCTGATTCAGGAGTGAAGAGGAAACCCAAACTTCTGCAGGATCTCAGGCATGTGTTTCTGTGGAATCATGGGATTGATCCTCAGGCGCTGCTTCACGAATGAGTGATAAAGGAAGTGTCCCATAACCGCTGTCTCCCAACTCGGTGAACGTGATTTCACCAAGTACCACATGTTCCTGGATCAACATCGTTGTTGATCCTGGATCAACTTTCCAATTAACCAATCAGATTTGAGGGACAAGTTTACAGTTTATGTCAAGTTTAGGCTTAGAACCAAGGTGAAGTACTTAAACATTAGTGTCATTCACCTATCATTACCCTCTGATTTTAGGGAAAAGTTATGGGTAGGGTTAAGTTTAATTTTTATCATTACATTATGGAAAATAATTAACTTTATCACAATATGCTAATTTTTTTAGAAGGACCTGTACATACAAAACCAACAAAAAACAACATTTTTTTCTGAACATAGCAAAAGGGTATTCATACAAAAATACATACCAACAAAAAAATTTCTTAAAAGAGTAGTTTAATTTTGTGTTTTTACTTGCAGATTCACAAGATGACCAGACAAAAGCAACATATAGGCTAAATAAATATTTACATAAAAAAAAAATACATACATGCTCAGACACACACTTTTTGCACAGTTTGACACAGATACACATTCACAATCATCAGTTGACGGATTAAATAGAAACAATAATTCCTAGATCATGTATTATATTTTTAAGGCTGCTTTACATTAAAGGGACACTATGTAGAAATTGTGTTTTTGTCAAACAACGACCCCTAGAGTCGCTGTGGAATACTTGCACTGTCGTGAATAAATCGATTTGCATTATAGCCTGAGGCAAGACACTTTCACCAGAAAAATAAATAAACAATCATGACTATCATGAAGATTAATGGAGGACCAGATAGATTCTGTAACATGGCCAGGTGGACGACAAATTCGAAAAAATAGAGATAGTATACAAGCAATATATTTAATAGTCCAACAGCATGACGGCCAGGACAGCACCGGTCGGACTAGATCATCATGATCTACAGATCCTCAATACTTCTGATCCTGAACTCAGTGCTTTCATCCTTCAAGTAATCTCTGTGCCGACGTCTGTGTATCTCGACCAGAACCAGCAGAAACACACTCAGGTCAACCAGCAAATTCCAATGATCTACAGGTGAAGGGAAAAGTTGGAAGAGAGTTTTTTAATATTTTGAATTCACTGTTTAAGATCTTCTGTAATTCTCTCATGTTTTACTCACGTCGATGTTCAGTGTCGTCAGTTTTGTCTTTATCTGTGTCGTTCAGATTTCCCTTCGAGTCTAGAACAGATTCTGTACAGAATATTGAAAGGTTAGTCATGCAGTTTAGTATTAATTTACTGATTAAACATAATATTTCTGCTCATCCAGTGATCTTCTCTCACCTGTGACTGTGACTGTGATCAAGGCTTCATTATTAGAGTCCAGAACTCTGTATGTTCCAGTGTCAGTGACTGTAAAGTCATGAATGATCAGAGTCTGGTCACTGATGATCAGTCGATCACTGCTGACCCCGTGACCTCTCCTCCACACCTCTGTCCAGCCGGAGCGAGAGTTTCTCTCCACTTTATCAGCGTTGATCAACACAACATCCAACTTCAGATCCTCTCCTTTCTTCACAGAGATCTCATCTGAGGACAAACAGAGACATTCATCCTCAATCACAACTATAATAGTGTCATTTAATCAAGGCCATAATCACATATTTAATATTGGGGGATCAGATGAAAACATTGGAAAAACTCAATCCACTCTGAATATTAAGTTTGTCCATTCAGTGTTTCTGCTGTTTCTAGTCCTGCATGCAATACCAACACTATTACAGGAAATCCTGAAGCACAAGCTGATGTTTGATCAGTTTTGACTTTACCATGAATATGAAGATGATATTCCCTGATCTGTCGCTTCACTTCTCTCTGATCATTATTGTAATAAACATGTAAAAAGTATTTCCCAGCGTCACTGTAGATCAGATCCTTGATGATGACGTCACATGATCCTTCTTTACACACTCGACCGCTACAGTTTTTCTTCTCACACACAGGGATGTGTTTCGACCGACTGTTTAAACTAATATCCTCAGATTCACATGATAGAGTGACGATTCCTCTCTTTATTCCTGACACAGGTTTAGTGGAGGATCCTGCAAATACACACAGTAATATTCACTCAATACACACTATTAATACTGAAAAATAAAATGTTCTATATATATTCTTAAATCAATATGATCCTAAATATTCTAGTGGAGGTATTTTAGTAAACTGGATTAAAATAAATAAATAATGAAGGCAACAAGTAGCCATAAATATCAGAAGTGTTACAAACATTACACGTTTCATATGTTGATGACAGTATAAACCTAGAGATGAGCCGAGTCACAACAGAAAAACAATTGACTAGAATAACTAGTAGCTTGAACTAAAAACTTTGAACTAGAACTTAAAAAAATCATAAATGATACTGACCGCTATAACTGATAAAGCACAGCAGAAGAAGAAGATTCATCCTGATGAGAAAACAGAAGATTTGTTACGTGACAGACACACACTACATTATACACTCACTTTCAGTTTATTTAAAGATATTCATCTGTGTGTGTGTGTGTGTGTGTGTGTGTGTTCATGTGGATTCACTGAATTCGTCCTCAGTGGTGAAACAAACGACTGTTTATGGTTTTTACCTGATCTCTGATCAGTTTTATTCATTTGTAGACGTTGTAATTAGACATTAGTATAATTAAAAGGAACAATAGTAGTTAATAGTCTTGTAGTTAGTAGTTATTGGCCTGTTTATCTGAGCCATGGAACAAACAAAACAAGCTCTGATCATTCATAAAAGAACACATATTACACAGACACTTGATATTTAATCTTATTAGATGATAAATTAATGAAATTTTATGTTTTACTTTGTTATGTGTTTGTAAATGGGGTTTTTCTGCATGTTTGGTCTGAGTTTGTTGCAGTTTCACTGTTTGATCAGCAGAAGTCCAGCGAGTGGAGATTCGAAACACTGAATCATTTTGCGAACCAAATGGTTCAATTGATTCGAAGCTTTTAAAGCCTTCGTTTCTCACGTGAGTTTATGGAAGAGCTCTGTCCAGCTCTACGCATGCGCATGCTCCTCCAAAACAAGTTCAATGTATTTTCTCCACTGCGAATACAAATGAAACCGAGTGTGTCTGAGAGCATATATAAAGATTTGTGGATAAAGCGATGTCGAGATTCGCGATATACTGAACTGTTTCTCAGACCGATACAGTAACGCGATGTTTTAAAACACAAAACAAAAATAGCGATTTATGAGGTGAATAAAAACTTTGGTTTTATAAATTTACATTTCAAATAAATACACAAGCAACCGGTTTTATTTAGAAGTTATTTTTCCTGCTACCAACCAATAGGAGTAATAATGCTAAAATATTTTACAATTATATTAATAACCCCACTAAAACATAATAATATCATTGTCATCATTGTATCGGGGAAAAAATCAGCATAGACATTGACTCTCTTTAACATCACTAGCAGGTTTAGTTTTCCACAAACAGACAAAACTATTGGTATAAGAACACAAAAACTCACAAGCTGGCGTTATATTTAAAATATGAAAACTTACATGGTAAAAGTTCTGCAGGTCTATGTTCAGTCAGGCTTCATCAAACTCACAGCTGAGAGTGCCAGTGTTTCAGACTCTGGAGAACAGTCTCACTGATTGGCGAAGGAAGTCTGTCTTCTTCTTCTTCTTTTTTTGTTTTATTGGCAACCGCACTTTACAGTGCATTACTGCCATCATCAGGTAGCTTGGATCAGAAACACCTCCTATTTTCTTAACATTTCTACCCCTCCCCACCCCTAAAGAGAGGAGGAGAAAAAAAAAAAAAATTTTTATATTTAACCCACTGACGCTGCGTGTTCAGCTCCTTCAGTTTCCACCCCACTTCCCTTTAACTCCCACTTCTCACCAAACCTTACTTAACCTTCAGATTAACTTTTCCTTATCCCACACTTTACTTCATACACATCTCTCTACAAGCCTATACTTATTAATCCTACACTCTTTTCATTAAACCTGTATTATTCAGAAACTGAAACAACACATTTATTGTACTATATCCTACATTTGAGTCTAATATATTCTTTAATGCTAACTCTTTCCCTTCATTTTTCCATACTTCTTCTCTTAGCACTTCTCTTTCTTCTTCATAACCCTTACAATTAATAATCACATGTTCCACAGATTCACTCTGTCCGCATTTATCACATAATCCTGTTGGATGCTTAGATATTAAATGTAATGTTTTATTCAAACCTGTATGTCCCACTCTTAGTCTTGTAATTATATTTTCCTCCCTTCTATTTCTCCCTTTTTTCCTCCCTTCTCCCACTTTCTTTTGTATTGCATATAAATGTATCCCTTTACTCTCATTATCCCAATAGTGTTGCCACTTTTTAATCACTTTCTCTTTTATTACTGATTTTATTTCTTTTATACTATGTGGTATCTCAATTTCTACCATTTCCTCATCCACTGCTTGTTTAGCCAATTTATCTGCTTCTTCATTTCCTTTAAGTCCCACATGGGCTGGCACCCACATAAATTGTACTTGTATTTTACTTTGTTTCAACTCAAAGAGATTTTGCAGTATTTCCATCATTAAATCTGGTCTTGATTCTGATTTTTGATTATCAATACTGACTATTGCAGAATATGAATCTGAACATATGATCGCATTATTAATTCTCCTTTCTTTAACTAATTGCACTGCTAACAAAATAGCCATCAGTTTACCAGTATATACTGATAACTGGTCACTAATTCTAGCTTTTTTTCTCACAAGTAACTTTTGCACATATACCGCCACTCCTATTCTCTCTCCTTTTTTGGAAGCATCCGTGTATATCTGTATATAATCTCCATACCTAATTCTTAAATACTCATTTGCTCTCATTCCTTCCATCTCCTTATTTCCTTCACTCTGTCTTATGTTCATTAATGTTAAATCTACTCCTGGTTGAGGAAGAATCCATAGAGGGGTATGCGGATACATTACTCTTGGCACACTTCTATAATTGTCTATCCCCATCTCTTTAATATCTTCTTCTACCACCCATCCAAAACTCTTGTGTCTATTCTTCCCTTGTTCCCAACATGTTCCTAATATTTTCCTTGTTGGATGCCTCTCATCCTGACTATTTAGATTTGTCCAATAAACAGCCATTAACTGTTGCCTTCTGATATTAAGCGGCATTTCATTAACCTCCACTTGCATTGCTGCTATAGGTGTTGTTGGATATGCTCCACAGCAAATTCTCAATGCCTGTGCTTGAATTCTGTCTAACTTCCCTAACTGTGACTTTGCCGCCAACCCATATGCCACACTTCCATAATCTAGCACAGATCGTATCATTGCTACATATACTGTTTGAAGCGCCCCTCTATCTGCTCCCCACTCTTGTCCTGCCATACACTTCATTACATTTATAACTCTTTTGCACTTATTTACTATCTTATGAATATGCTCTTTCCACGTAAGTCTAGTATCCAGCCATAATCCCAAGAATCTTACTGATGCCACTCGTGCCATTTCATTGTTGTATATCTTTAACCTACACTCATTTTCTACTTTCTTGTTGGAAAATATAATACTTTGTGACTTCTCCACAGATAACTTAAATCCCCACTTGTATGACCATTTTACCACCTCATCCACCGCCTTCTGCATTTTCCCCATAATAAACTTTTTATTTCTTCCTCTGAACCACAAAGCCCCATCATCTGCAAACAATGATCTACCAACACTCCTATCCACCTTACTAAATATATCATATCATTATTATAAACAGGACTGGACTTATTACACTTCCCTGAGGAGTGCCATTTTCTATAATTCCTTGAGATGATATAGAATCTCCCACCCTCACTCTTATTACTCTTTCCTTAAGGAAGTCATTAATCCAATTGAACATTTTTCCCCCTACCCCCATCTCCTCCAACTTAATCATAAGACCCTCCCTCCACAACATATCGTAAGCTTTTTCAATATCGAGAAACACAGCAATTACTGATTCTCTATTTGACAGAGCTTTCTTTATTTCTGCCTCCAAACACATTACCGGATCCATAGTTCCTCTTCCTACCCTAAACCCACTTTGATAAGGTGTTAATTTGCCTTCTTTTTCCAAAAAATATACTAATCTATCCGTTACCATTCTCTCCATCACTTTCCCTAAATGAGAAGTAAGAGCTATTGGTCTATAGTTACCTGGTTTGCTAAGATCCTTCCCTTGTTTCCTTATTGGCAGTATCAGTGCTTCTTTCCAACTTTGTGGTAACACCCCCATTTCCCATACTTTATTATAAAACTCTAACATTACTCTCAATGATTCATCACTTAACTGTCTAAGCATATTATAACTGATTGCATCTTGACCCGGAGTAGTTTCTCTCATTCTCCTCAGTGCTCGTTTTAGTTCAGTTAATCCAAACGGGACATCCATTACATTATCTCTTTCCTCTCTCATTTCCAATAAATGAGGATGTTCTCTTAAAGTTTCCTCCCTTTCCCTCTTAAATTCTTCAGACAGATTTTCTGTACTATTTACTTTTATAAATGTTTTACAAAACATTTCTGCTTTATCACAATTTTCTATTGCTATTACTTCCCCTTCATTTAAAACAGGATATTCCATCTCCTTCCTTATACCATTCATCCTTCTAATCATATTCCATACTTCTCCTATTGGTGTACTTCTCCTTATTTTATCACAAAAGTCTCTCCAATATTGTCTTTTTGCCCTTCTTACAACTTTTTTTACTTGTGCTTGTTCTCTCTTATATTCCATTAAACCTGGGTAACTATGCATTCTTCTTACATTCTTATATGCTCTCCTTTTCCTTCTAATAGCATCATCACACTCCTTATTCCACCATGGTACCATTTTTATCTTTCTTCTTCCTTTACTCTTGGGAATACTACTTTCTGCCGCCTTCTTAATGACACCTATAATTTTCTCACTTATAGTATCTATGTCATCTGCATTTCTTACTTCATTTATATCTAAACCCTCCTCCACCATTTCCACATACTCAATCCAGTTAGCCTTCTCATAATTCCATCTCCCTTCTCTTCTTACATTTCTTTCTACACTCTTATTCTTATTCATTTCAATCAAAATGGGAAAGTGATCACTACCTATACTACATTTCCTTAATACCTTCCAGCTGATTATGCCCCCTAACCTACTTTTAGCAAGAGTTAAATCCAACACCGATTCTTTACCTGTTCTCATGTCTACACGTGTACCTCCTCTATCATTTAGACAGATCAATTTCATCTCATCCATTAATTCTTCAATCACCTGCCCATTTCTGTCAGTTACACTTCCTCCCCATATACTACTATGAGCATTAAAATCCCCACACCAAATCACCCTCTCTCTGTTTTGCCCCTCTATCTTCATCATTTCTTCCAATATCATTTGTCTACCTGGATTATAATAATTAATTATTACAACACTCTTATCATCCTTCCATACCTCTACCACTACATATTCAATTTCGCTTCCTTTCCCCACCATTCTACACTGAATTTCAGACTTAATGAAAGTAACACACCCACCACCATTTCCCTCTTCCCGATCTCTTCTCACAGAAACATATCCTTTAATAACAAAATCCAGTTTAGGTTTCAGCCAAGATTCTTGTACACATATCACATCAGGCTTGACCTCCATCTTATTTACATAACCCTTAAATTCCAATCCATTAGCCACTAGACTTCTAGCATTCCATTGTAGGATTACTAACATCAATACTATTGTCGACTCTTGACTAGGCTGAATTTCTGAGGTTAGACCTTCTCTAACCATTTCCCATGTTAGCCCTTTGATATCCAGGAACCTCTCTGCTGCTCTCACTATAATCTGTATCTTTTCTGTTCTTCTCTCCGTCTGTGCTGTACAGTTTATGACCTCTGCCATGAATAACACAAAACTCTTTTTACTTACTATCATTGTGTCATCCGATTTATTGCTTTCCTTTTCTTCATTTCTGTTTCGATCTCTCCACTCCTCATTCTCCTCACTCTCTTTCTTTTTCCTTGAATCCACTTTTTTAACTGCTTCTGCATATGACAACTTATTTCCATCTCTTTCCTTCTGAATTTCTACTGCTCTCTTTCTAACCTCACACCCTCCATATGCTACATTATGGGCCCCCCCACAATTACAACATTTTGCTTCACTTCTTCCACATTTTCCATTCTCATGCTCTTCCCCACAATGTGCACATCTCTTTTTAGCTCTACATACACCTGCAACATGACCATATCTCTGGCAATTATAGCATCTCAACGGAGCTCGCACATATTCTCTCACCCGAAAGCTTACATATCCAATCATCACTTTACTTGGTAACATTCCACCACTTTCAAAACGTAACATTACAGAGAGACTTTCTTCCTTATTACCTTCCCTATTCCTCTGCAATCGTTTTGCTTAAATTACATTTCCTCCTTTAACATTCCTCATCAATTCTATCATATTGACCTCCAATGGCACCCCTGTAATTACTCCACATAACCAGGGTTTTCCACCTATTTGATTACAACTTGATATCACTTGCTTACACACAACCTTCATTTTCTTTACCTTATCTCTCTGGTCCTCATTTTCACATACCACCACCAATGCTCCATCCTGAAGCACTCTTGCACATTTAATCTCCCCTGACTGTCTCCTCAACTCATTAGTTAATTCAATTGGGTTTATCCCTTTTATTCCTTGTCCCTCTTTAAATCTTACAATCATTTTTATCTCCTCTTTTCTTTCATCTACTACTTCCCTTTCGCTATCCTCATCTGTACTTGCTGAATCCTCTTCATTGTCTTTCTTCCTCTTTTTATTTGCTTTTCCAACACTTTTTATTCTCCCACCTTCCACCTGTACCCAATCCATCTCCTTTTCACCTTCATTCTCTGATTCATGTATTCTAGTTTTTGTTTCTGATCCAACTTCCTCTTTTTTTTTCCTCGATTTACCCATCTTCACTTAACACCGACGCTCAGAAGAATCTTAATCCTCAAACCGATCCGATCCGTTTTCCGCCAACAAGCGTCTCACCGACCATCTGTCGAAGTTTACAGTTGAGGTCGGAGCTCGGAATATTATTAACGTGCTAAAAAGTTTGTTCCAAACTCTTTATGACGTTGCACTCTGCTGTCACTCTACTTCCTTACTCAAGGAAGTCTGTCGTCACTCTCCTCTCAATTTCATTGGCTGGCTGTTATTCGCGGGAGCTGATTTTTTAAACCTCCCTGGCGCGCTGTTTCGCTTTTCCGTGGCGGGGGATTTGAAAAGCATTGTGGTCAGTAACGTGCGGTGAAATCTTGTCATGGGTAGGCTGTGACCTATCAATGTGGCATATATGTTCATATATTCATTCAGTTAATGTAGCAACCCAAGTTCATATCAGGCATCATCACATCGCTGCCTGCATACAGCAAAGTCAGTCATATGTGAGGCTAATGCACAATCAAATCTAATAATCAAATTAATGGACACATCTATCTTATGACCTATACAACAAACAAATGTTTTGTGCGGGACACAGTAAGAGAGGGAGGCGGCGCATAGTCAGCGAACCGACACGCAGCCTAGTCACTCCTTCAAAATGCGCAAACGCGCACAGACAGCCACACACACACTATTGGTCTGGTCACTCTGGTGACCGCGCACCAGGATTTGAATAGGCTACAGTCAGAAAACATTGTGTCAGCAGTACAGCTTTAAAATACAAAAACAGCTTATTCGCTCCTACAAACTGCGCTATAGGCGCACACACCGACACGCAATGAGCGTCTGGCGACGGCGCACCAGGGTTAAAAAAAGAGAACTACAAAACAGCATTTTAACCCTTACGAAATGCACCATAATCGCACAGATAGACCTACAGTACAAATGTGGCAGAGGTAACGGCGCACCAGGGTATGGAAGAGAGAACATTTTGGTGTCAGCGCACAGCAGGCCTAAAGTCCACCATCAGACAACACACACAAGCCAATATAAGGGTTTTAAAAATAATAAATAAATGAATAATTAACGTTTTAAAGGGGGTGCTTACTTTTATTTGTAGACGAAACTCCTTTTCCTCGATTAACTGAAGCCTATGTAAAACGCATTTGCAGCTGCACAGCTAACGTTAGCACATTGAGCGTATGGTTCGCTCATAATAGGCTGTGCTGCGGCAACTGCACATCCAATGGCGCGGGCGCCTCTGACGTGAATGGAGCAGACTTTCCTCCTTGGCTCTTATTTCCATTGAAAAGGAGAGACTCATGAAATTGAAAAATACACCCAACAAAGAGGACTTTTACAACAAAGTAATTTACATCTTTGTCCAGAGGGATAGACACATGGACTTCGTCTACAACGGTTTCCCGTTAACGACAACAACTCTTTTTCTTCATAGGACGCTTCCAACGCTAGGCGCCGCTAGATGCCAAGTAGCTTGAATCGCGGAGTGAGTGAGAGAGTTTGGATCACGTGACATGAAGCACGCTCGGTCTCTGCCTCAGGCTGCGTTCGGAATCGCATACTCAATGAGTAGGTACTTAATTTCAATGAGTACTTACTTAACGAGCGCTAAAAGAGTAGGTACTTAATGGCCAAATCTCGTTAAGTATGAATGCGATCCGGACATCATTCGCCATGTTGACGTTACATGTGACCTATGACGTTTTCACAAGCGCAACAATTTAAAAGTCATGAGCGACAGGTGCACTAACAGCTGATTGCGTCAGTAACTCGACAACTTTACTAGAACGGTTTAGTTCAGCGTTTGAAATGGTTGGCATGTCTGCAATTGTTAGATTAAGGTGTGCATAAAGGAGATGTCGGGCAGCTGCTCGACGATCTCACCTTTGGAGAAGACTGATGATTTTATTCTCAAACAAAGCAAGTATTACTACTTAAACAATTAAGATTACCCCAGAAAGAATTTCATTACTTGCCCATCCCAACACTTATGCACAATAATTATGACAAATGCTGTGACCAACAGTTAATTATATAACATTATTATAATATATATATACATTATTAATTATGTAGTTTTGTAAAACAAGCAAACTTTTGTATTATCATATGACATAGCTATGCATGAATACACGCTAGACAAATGCAGATGATGTAAATACATTTTTATTCATGAAATTCATATTTTATTTACTGACAACAATATGAAACATGAATAAAAATAAGTGAATGAATAAAAGAAATCATCACAATAAATAAATACATATACAAGTCAATACCACATGAAACATTGTTTTTGATTGTTTTGTTCTAACAAACTATGATGTATTTATTGCAGGCAGTGAACCCCACATCATACTGCCATCTCAATAGAGCTGTTCCCATTTTGCGGCTTTATCTTGATGAGGCAGCTGACCACCGTGCCCACCTTCGCCTGTCTATGCCGTCCATCAGGTCCCTGATTGCTGCAGTCAGACCTGGATCTGACCTTGGATGGGAACGGGAGATTGAGGTCCTTGTGTTCCTGCACTGGCTGGCCCATGCAGCATCCTACAGGGTGGTGTCGCAGACCTTCGATATCCCAAAGACCTCTGTGCATGACATTGTGCACAGAGTGAGCAAGGCCATCATGGGAATTTTGAGGAGGGTGATCTGCTTTCCGACCGGAGATGACCTGGAGGCAGTGGGAGCAGGATTTGCACAGCTGTCTGGGTCACCAGCTTTCAGCAGAGTAGTTGGTGCAATAGACGGCTGTCATATCCGTATCAAACCTCCAGCAAATAACTCCCACTGTTACTTCAACAGGAAGCTGTTTCACTCCATCCAACTCCAGGCCATCACTGATCACCGGGGGAAATTCCTTGATGTGTTTGTGGGATATCCTGGGTCTGTGCATGATGCCAGGGTGCTGAGGAACAGCCCTGTGTATGCTGGCAACCTTTACCCACCTGCAGGCAAGTGCATCCTCGGGGATGGAGGCTATCCTTGCCTGAGTGCACCCATCTGCCTCATCACCCCTTACAGAGAGCCTGTACAGAACCCTGTGCAGGCTCGTTTCAACAGCAAGCACTCCCGTGCCCACAACATCGTGGAGAGAGCTTTTGGGATGCTGAAGACACGCTGGCGCTGCATTTTCTTCAAGGCCTTGGAGGTGAGCCCTGCCTTCGTGCCTGAGATTGTTGCGTGCTGCGCTGTGCTTCACAATCTCGCTCTAGCCAATGGGGACATCGTTGAGCCAGAAGATGAGGAAGACCATGATGACGGCCCCCCTGATCCCCACAACCTTGCAGCAAGAGTGGGAGAACAAGTGCGGGACAATCTGGCTGCTGCAGTGTCTGCTCCAAACATCCCTGTGCCGGCTCTCCATGAGCATGACTACCTTTAAAACATTAAGAAAGATAAAAATGTTTTAAAATTCATGTTGTCCGCATTCAGTTTCTTGACAAATGTCATTTTATAGGTTTACAATTACATGCAAATATTTGTTAGAGCTTTAAAACCTTTTGTAGTGTAGAGGGATAAACCAATGAACTGGTTAGAAGAAGATTGCTGGTCAATCAGCAAGGCTCTTTACTCCAGGTTTGTCCAGGGTCATTGTCCCTGTAAATAAATGGAGTTAATCACTTTTGATAAATATGTCAAATGCATAAATGTGATTGATATTTGTAAAGCATTTTTTGAACCAGTCATGGGCATAAACAGTCAAAGCTGCTTAGTTTGTCAAGGAATTACTATAATGCAAAATGCATACATAAATTTACTACAATTCATATTTGGTGGGTTAAAGGGTTAGTTCACCTCAACATATAAATACAGCAATTGTTTACGGTTTACTATTTACTTATTTAATGTTTTTTATTGTTTAAATACAAAAGGGAATTTTTGTCAAGTTTGTTCTGCTGGTTTCATACAATATCAGTCAATGGAGCCCAACTTTCAGAAGCTTCATGGCATTATTTAATGACGCTTTTGAAGCTTCTGAAAGTCCATTGACTGATATTGTATTAAACCAAACAGTACAAACCTGACCAAAATCACCTTTTGTGTTCAGGAAAACAAAAAACAGAGGGATCAAACAACATCAAGGCGAGTAAATAATGACTATTGAATTATTACTATTATGATTTATTTGCTTGGGTTAAGTAACCCTTTAGTCACTATTTTACTGTGTGTAATTTGTGTAAACAGTCTCAAGTTCAGCTTTGGTCATGGAGGGCTATTATCCAGCAGAGTTTTTCTAACCCTAATTATACACCCCTGAATCAATTTAAACCAATTAATAACTGACTAATTGAAATTTACTGACAGGTGTGCTGGAACTGAACCCTCCATGACCTGCCTTTAAGATCCTTGCATGAACTCTGTAAACCTTTAAAAGTCATATAATACACTCCAGTAAAACCAGTGTTTTAAAGTGTTTTTTCTTCTTACATTACACCATACATTCACTAATTATTAATCAACGTTTCATAAATATTTAATTTATGAATTTGAGTACAAACTTAAAGTATCACTAAATTTCTAGAAGTCTATAATGTACTGTGAATGCCTAGGAATAGTTTGTTTTATATACATATTATTGTACAAAATTCTTAGGCCACCATTTGTAGTTGTTGCACAGTACTGGGTGTATATATATATATATATATATATATATATATATATATATATATATATATATATATATATATATATATATATATATATATATATATATATATATATTCCCATTTTTATTCACAAATTTAATTCACATCAACCCAAATGTGCAAAAGATCAGAAGATGTTTTTTGTCAAATAATTTATTTTTTGGCGAGCATCTGAAGAACAGAAAGGAACCTTTCATCCCTTTCGTTGGTTTCTCTTTCTCTCCTTTCCTCTCTCTCGACTGCCTCCCGGTGCCATCTCTCTTCTCTTTCTCTTACTTCTCTTTCTTGTCTTTCCTCTCTCTCTCGTCTCTCCCGTTCTCTTCTGTCCTCCTTCTCCTCCATTTCTCTCCACAGCCTCTCCTCCCTCTCAGCTGCCTTCCGCTCTCTCTCCTCTTCTCGCTCCTCCATGTCCCGGATCAGCTCCTCCACATCTATAGCCCTTTTCCTGGCTCTTGCTGGCTCTGGCCTCACTGAGGATGAAGAGACCACAGCAGCATCCGGCCCACATGAGGCAACGAGGGCAGGAGGAGAGATGGAGGGTCTGCCCCCAATTGCCTCATCCATGGCAGTGTACCACTTCCAGGACGCTGCTGTGTCCTCTCCATCCTCAGTGCTCACCCCCGTCTGCGGACATTTCAGATCCTGCAAAAATGCACAAGCATGATACAAAAGCAGTCATTTTAACAGCACAATATTTAATCATTTAATTTATGTATTAGAAGTAACAAAATGATCTTACTTTGTATTTTTGTTTCAGGTTTTCCCATTTTTTTTTAACAAACGCCGCCGTCCCCCTGCCTTGCAGGCTCTGCTCCTCCACAAAAGATCTGCAGCAAGAGAGAAATCAAGAATGAAAAAGTTATATCTCTGTTTGAAAATACAATAATTGAAATGTACTGCAAATAAAGTATTCAATTGATTTTTAAATATTTCTGTATACTCACTCAAAGCCTTTGATGGCAGCATTACGCTTTCCGGTGAAGAGCGCTTCATGAGCCACTCTCCACCGGATAAGCAGCCGCGTGTGCTCATCCGTCCCTGTAACATCCAGACAAGACTCACGTTACCTCTGTGATTTATGAGCTCAATACTACATTTACATGTTGAGGTTTTTGCTAATAAATAGCTTTTTATCCATCATAAATGTTCAACAATTTTTCAATAGTACTAATGGATAAATTAAATAGATTACTTATGTTTAGTTACTTTATGTAAAATGCATTAAACTAATAAAAACAGTGTTAACAACAGTGAATTCTCCTAAACAATAGTACACACACGTCACTCAGATGTCTATTTCATATCAGTTACACGTAGTAATCTTGCCAGATTTTGAATAAATATTTAGTAATGGTATTTCAGATGTATACGGTTTAAAATGTATGCAAATACAGTTTAAAGACGTATGTGTCCTTATGGAGCTCCTCTATCCAATAAAATGTGATTTACGGCAAAATCACAAATTTACCATATTATATAGCGTCTTTGCACCTTCAACAGTTCAACAATTTACTGTACAGAAAGTTAGTTCAACACATGCGATTTGGTTTGTATTTGTAATACTCACATTTGAAAACACTCTCGTCCACCCTTTCCGTCATGTTTGAGTATGAAATATCTACTTCTTCTTGTTCTTTTTTATATCGTATCCTCTCGCGTGGCCTCCTGGGATAGATGAGTACAAGCTGAAAAACACTCAAATGTCTGGGCGAAAGCAGGAGATCATCCGGGAACTTCTCGCCTACTCTTTTAGGAATACTGATGTTTCGAACGTACTGCTTCCCTCACGTACTGTTTTCGCCTACTATATAGTAGGGAAGTATGTGATTCCGAACGCAGCCTCAATGTTGATAATTCAAGACAGCACGAGAACTGACTGCGCATGCGCAAATCTACGTAAACTACGTTCTATGGACCAAAGAGGCACAGCTAACCTCTGCCTCAATGGCCATGGCCTTGAATTTTCTGCATGAAACAATGATTTTTAGGAGCAAACGATGGCAAAAGGAGTATATTATATGTGTATTCCTGAAAAATTTTGTTACAAAAAATAATATTTGGAATAAAATAAATGCAATTCATAATGTGGTGAATTAATAAAGCTCTTGGAATTAATAAATGTAATGTCAACATTTCCTTTGGTGAGGCACTGCCTACCCTGCCTACCCTGACTGCACGTCCCTGATTGTGGTATATCATGATGGGCATTCCGGCTCTTTTTGACTCAGCTCAGTGAAAAGGCTCACAAACGGCTCTTTAAAAAATAATTTTATGACTATGATAGGTGTGAAAACAATTATAATTAAATTATTAAATGAAATCATACTCACAATGTCTCACAATTTCTTTAAAAATGCATTGATTTGTTATGAAAAAAGAATACTATTAAACATTTGCACTTAAATTACAACTTTTTAATGTATAAAAACAACATTCAAAACAAATACAATCTGAATCTGAACAACATAATAGAACCCATATTAAAGAAAGATAAATAACTAAAAGGATTAAACTGGTCCCTCTTTTTCTCTCTTCTTTATTGGCATGTTATAACCAGCATGAACTATCTCACTAGTTATGTTTTGTATAACTAGCATGAACACACACACACACACACACACACACACACACACTTGCTCGGCTGCTCCCTCATGCCATATAATTGATTGACACCTCGTGTATGATTGACAGGAACAGAATGTGAGGCTGATCAGACAGAAACGAATGTGTGCCTTTAGGCCTATAATAATTCAATTATTTTATAAAATAAAATTTATTTTTTATTTCATTATTACATGATGATTTAATTTGTATAGGCTATATGTTTTTAAATAGAGTCAGCTCTTCAGATATATGAGCCAGCTCCCGTCGTTCACCTAGAGGTCGCTAACTAAATGCACATTTGACCGTCTAAAAAAATAACAATAAAATACATTTGACAATTTATATTTGACAATTTTTAATAAAGAATAAATCGAAATACCTGACGTGTGCATCCAAGTCATCCATCGATGGAAAAAGAGGCGCGAACTTGCTTCTTGAGGCGCGGAGTGATGTTGCGGCAGCAATGTGATTGGATGATAGAGATATATTTTATGGAGTAATAATGCCGCATAAGACTTTTGCAATTTTGCAAAAGAATAAAGTATCGCAAAAGAAATAAAGTTTTTGCAAAACAAAAATAAAGTATTGAGCAAAGAAAAAATGTTTTACTCACAAAAATAAAGAAAAATAAACCTATAGGCTACGAGTGCGGATTAGAACCGGTAACATATAGGTAAGTTATTGTACATAGGTACATATGATTTATGATTTAGTATTGTATTAGCAACCCCATCCCATCTGTCCCATCCACTTTTTAAAGTAAAGTTATGCCACTGCCTGGAATCCACCAGCATCCCTACGCCATGGTGACTTTAACTGTTGAGATCTGCGTCTCCTGCTGATGACGCCGCTTCGCGGGGTTTCTTGACTCCACCCCCACGTTAAAACACCGCCATGAAGAGAAACGCAGAGAAAAGTGAAGCGCAAAGGAAAAACAGTATTGCGAGCACACGCTTGACTGAAACGCAGAATAAAAGCAGCGTTGCAAATAACTTAGGTGTGCGTATGGAAAATATGTTGCAGATATAAAATAGGATTACAGCTGTCATTGATTTTTGAAATTAATTATATCTTTCTGTTTGCAATACTTTTTTTTATTTTGCAATTCTTTATTTTTGTTTGCAAAACTATTTTTTTTCTCAGTACTTTTTCCCCCCTTTGCCATTCTTTATTTTTGTGAGTAAAACATTTTTTCTTTTGCGATACTTTATTCTTTTGCAAAACAATGCGGGATTATATTGACTCCATAGATACCTCCAGAGCCCGTCTATGGAGAGTCTTGGCACTTCCTATTCATAGATGCCACCTACGTCACTAGAAATAGAACGCCGCCATATTGATGACCGATCTCGCCCGGCGCCGCCCAAACTGCCCATTTGAATGAGAGAGAAAGACAGAGATAGATAGATAAAATTTTAATTTTAGGCTCCGATCCTTATTTGTTACCCCCAGTTTTCTTTTGTCCTTTATCATCTGCCCCAGACTTGCCCCAATTTGCCTTCCATGATATATATATTTATCTTGTACATTACCCCTCCCCATACAGTGGGGATCGCTTGAAGGCTTTCAAAGAGTACAGACGCGTATCAATATGCTGTTGCTGGATGGGTAAAGACGTAAAAGTGCGGCACCTGGCCACCAAGTATTTATATTTAATCATGGGAAATGTTGGTATTATAAAAAAAATCAAATGTATGATTTTGGTGGTAGTTTGCTCTGACTAGGTAGCGAGTTGTTAGCTAAGTGGCTCAGCTGGTAGCTTGCTAGCTGTTAGCAACGGCTCACGGCTAGCTGTCATTAATCTGGATTAGGCCTGTCGTGATAGTCAATAAATCAATTAATCGCACGATAAAAAAATGAGCTCGATAATATTTCCGGCCGCGATAATTTCCATTTTCATGCTTTGTTTTCCTCGTCTCTCTCTCTCTCTCTCTCTCTCTCTCTACACCAAAGAGACTGGATGACAACCCTGTTTAAGACATAACCGACATATTTTACGTGAATACTCTCCAAAACTGACATTTAAACATAATGTTGTGTGTATTTGTCCATTCAGACACGAAACAGAGCTCAATTCATTACTCGCGCGCTGTAATGGAGTCTATGGCTGCACGCTTCGGCTCGGGTGTGTGCGCACAGAAAGATGAGACATGATACAATATGAGACATTCATACAATAGGAGACATTTCTTCTATCCTTTTCTTTTGGTATATAATAAAATACCAGTTCGGGGTTCCTCTTTCGGCTGTTGTTGCAGCCAACTGCACAACATATTGCAGGCAGTACTGAGACCGTCGGTCATCAAGATGGCGGCGCAAAGCTACAGTGACGTCATGTGAACCGAACGAATTAGCCCCATTGTATATCATCTTGGTTGCAGTTCCATTAGAGTTCCACTGGAGGTGATCGCGGGCGAGTGCAGAATGAATGGGAGTCTATGGAGCTAGACAGCTAAATGTGTCTCTTTCTCCTGCTTGTCATTGAATCAACGTAGATTTTATTGTTGATTCCACAAGTTCAATATAGATTATAGACCAAAAGTCGAATGAACGAGTACTTATGTCCTTTCGATTTCTTACAGGTTAGGTCGTTGTTGGCCGGAACACGCTAGCATTCTGCTATTATGTGACGTCATCACATTTTTGAATGGATTTTTAGAACAGATAAGTGAACTTAAAAATGCAATTTTCAGCTCAGTGTATTATCTTAGCCCACCCTTTTGAATGCAACTTTCAAATTACTTGACAAAAAATTACATCCTGAGAAAAGTGGATTTCTGGGGGTGAAACCACATTGACTCCCATTCATTCTGCACTCGCCTTCGAGCGCCCCCGCATGGACAGAAACGTGTTACTGCAGCCAGTCCAGAAACCGAAAGTAACCAGACAGTGCCAATTCTCCCCTTATTAGACATTCTCTGATACCTCCCTGAAATCTGTGTGCCTGGGGGCTAAGCCCCCCTGTCTTCCAATCCTAGTGACGTCCCTGCCCGGAAGGCTTTAAGACCCAGCAGAATCCTCTGCCGACTGGTCGCTTCCGCTTCACAGCAATCGGGACTCGCGCTAACCACGGCGCTGGCAAATCCATAGATATGTCTAAGGGCAAATCCCTTTCACTCTCCGCGTTTTGATTCCGGCTAATCAGTTTGGGCGACTGCACATAATCTACCCGAGGGAAGACGTGATAAAAAAGGCAAGTCGTCTTTCACTGTTGTAAGTTAACGTTAATGTTAAATAGAGAAAAACATTTTAATTTAAAATAACTTGTAGCGTATTCTTGACGCGTTATTGAAACACAAAATAACTGATAAAGTCTCAATCACCAAACACAGCCCATACTAATCCTCTTAAGTTTGCTTTAACTGAAAAATATGCATTTTCATTTATTCATAGCAGTTGCAAGTTGCAACAACACCACGGCCTAGTTCAGGTGCCATTGTTTAAATGCTTTTTTGGCTGAAATTTCAAAGACGTTCAGTTATTGTGCTTTTAAATATGATCCCATGTATGTATCTTTTGTTTTAAGTTTATTGTTTTGAATAGAGGTTGATGATATTTACAGTAAAATCCGTTGGTGTAGCGATATATTGAAAATGGGTAAAATTCAATAATTTTAACATGGAGCCACATTATGTCAATGGGATTTAACCATAGGGCTTTTAAAATGAGGATCACAAAAGAGAAGTTTATTAAGAATGAGAATATAGAAGGATATTGAGATATCATTAATACTTTTACGGCTCACAAACTTTGGAAAAATACTATTTATGGCACTCAGGAATGTTCAGGGGCGTAATTTGCAATAATATCTGTCTGCAGAGCCGCAGAGCCACAGTTCTCTTACGAGAGTATCTCTCGTACTGTGTAATATCTTACGCTATGGGGAAAACCTCTTTTCCACGAGATATTGAAGCAAAAAATTATCCTTAATTTTGAATGAATGTAAAACGCTGTGCAGCAGCATGCAGATATAGGCAGGACGGCTCGCGCGCCTATTGGCTGCCCTGCGGCAAACAGCAGCAGCCTATCGAGAGAGGTGCTGCGTGACATAATCCTATGGGGGCATTTCGCGCCCATTTCGTCACGTTCCGCCAGAAATAGGGCGCAATTTCGCCCTATAAATATAGCTCGATAAGGCTGGTACACTGATTTTCATCTCTTCAGCGAAGCATCACGCATCGCTGGATCCGGAGTGAGAAGCAACGCCGTCTGAGGACAAGCACACAGCGGGACGAGCCATCGAGTCTGAAGCCGCTGGCTTCTCAGAGCCTGCACTTCAGCCCGCCGTAGCGCCGCGCCGTAAAAAGCGCCGTGCCCAGCGCGGCCCGAGCCTTCTCCCGCCAGCCAAAGCTCGCCGGTTCGCCCGCCAGCATCGCTCGAGTCCCTCCCCGACGGACAGCGGCCGCCGTCCGCCGCCGCTTCCGCTATTGAGGTCGACGAAACATCCGAGGTTTGTTCTCTTCTGGCTTCAGATAGTGAGGAATGGGCGAGCTCTGTGGACCTCCCCTCTGCTATCCGCGAGCCTTCTGGAAAACGAGCGGGCATTGAATCAGAGCTGATGCGTCTGCTCTCTCAAGCCGTCGACAACCTCGGCCTCGAATGGAAGGCGCCCGCGCAGCCCGCGCACAACCGACTGGACGGATGCTTCCTCAAGAACGACCATGCGCCGTCACAATCCAGGCCCGCGCCTTTTCTTCCTGAGCTTCACGAAGAAGTCGCGAGATCCTGGGGCGCCCCCCTCTCGGCCAGGGTGCGTACTTCTGTCTCGGCTGCATTCTCCACCGTGGACGATGCGAAAGACAGAGGATACCTTTCTCTTCCCCCTGTGGAAGCAGCGGTAGCTTCCCATCTCTGCCCGCCCTCTGCTGGACGGCGAGCGCAGACAACGCTACCATCTAAAGCCTGCAGAGTGACGTCATTCATGCACGGTCGCGCTTACACCGCCGCCGGGCAAGCCGCGTCAGCTCTACACACGATGGCCATCTTGCAGATCTTCCAGGCCGACCTTCTCCGAAAAATGGACGAGGAAGGCGTTGAGTCGATCAGCATTGCGGATTTAAGGAGCGCTACTACCTGGCTCTTCGCGCCACAAAATCAGCTGCACAGGCCATTGGGCGGAACATGGCTTCTCTCACCGTGGCTGAGAGACATCTGTGGTTGACGCTGTCTGAAATGACTGAAGCGGAGCGCTCGGTGTTCCTCGACGCGCCCATTTCATCAGCGGGCCTCTTCGGATCTGCCGTCAAAGATTTCGCGGACAGATTCCAAGAAGTTCAAAAGACATCGCAGGCGATGAAGCACTTCCTCCCGAAGCGCTCTAGTTCCGCAACAGGTCGCTCTAAACCGCCGCCTGCCCGGAGCTCCCAGCCGCAACCTGCACCAACCGCCGCCGCCGCTTCTCATTGCCGCCAGACACGAGAACAGAGACTGCGCTCTCGCTCTGCTGGACCGAGGCAGCAGCAGCATGCCGAGGATTGAAATAAAGCCCGAGGTCTCAAAGCCTTCCTAGCCTCTCTAGGAAAGCGACGGTGTTCAGATCCCGCTGCGGCCGGATTTTCACCGAAACATTTCGCTCGTCCAGTTCCATGCAATGCGACTGTTCCAGCTTATTTAGCAGTCAACAAGCCGGTCCATTTACCCGCTTGCCTGCACACAAAAGCCGTTTCCACGGCTACCCAGATAAATCAAATAAAGAGTGTATTTTCTGGTGTTCCGGCCACGGCCGATGGTGTTATGAGTGTTGTAAGAATGCCCACGTCTCAGTGCCCATTCCCACACGCAGACACAGCCCGCCACAATACAGGGCTAGCACAAATAAAATCGACCCATGTCGATTGTGCAATAAATGTAGTGTACGTGCCCACAACACAGTGCCCACAAACACTACACGAAGCATGTCCCACGGTTTTTGTAAAAACGAAACCAACACATTTTCAGTTGGCGCGAGCCGACAGTGTTCTCAGTGCAGCGAGTGTGCCCGCTATCCCGCGCCCACATTCCCTCACAGACATGCCGAACCTCACAGGGCTCGCCCCGCTCGCCTTCTCTCCACATCCCGTCAGAGAGAAGCCGAGCGCGGTCAGGCTGCCCGCTGTGATCAGCGCACCCCCCGCCTCACACACTATAAACACAGTGTCTATTTCTCAGCACACCGGAGCTCTGCTGCCGCTATATCACGGCCAGAGCCCAGATTTTATTCTACCTCTAGCTTTTCATGCAGATGCGTGGGCAAAGCTTCCCGGTGTATCAGAATGGGTGCTGAACACTATAAAAAGAGGCTATTCGCTGCAGTTCGCTCGACGCCCCCGCTGTTGCGCGGCGCGAGTCGAAATGACGGTAAAAAACTAAGTATCTCACCTACTTCGAGCCGAGATAGCGAAGCTACTGAGCAAAGGGGCTATAGAACCTTTATCTCAGGCTCAGAGCGAAGGGGGTCTATACAGCAGGTATCTTCTGGTACCCATTCTAGATCTGCGACGGCTGAACAGAACGCTCACGAAGCGTCAGTTCAGAATGATCACAACCAGGAAAATCCTCGCGCAAGTGCGCCAAGGAGACTGGTTCATGTCAATAGATCTGAAGGACGCTTATTTTCAAATACAAATAGCGTTACGTCACAGGCAATTCTTGAGATTCGCCTTCGAGGGCCAGGCATACCAATACAAAGTCCTGCCGTTCGGCCTGTCCCTGGCACTCCGTACTTTTACGAAGTGCATGGACGCGGCTCTCGCACCCCTGAGACTTCAGGGCATGCGAATTTTGAACTACTTGGACGATTGGCTGATTCTAGCTCGATCACAATCAGAGCTCATAGAACACAGGGCCACATTACTCGAACATCTCGAGAATCTGGGTCTCACAGTCAATTGGGCGAAGAGCTCGCTGTCTCCCAGCCAGAAAATATCTTTTCTGGGAACAGTGCTGAACTCGCTATCTATGACAGCGCATCTGTCGCCAGAGCGCGCACAGGACATTCAGCGCGCCGCGAAATCTTTTCGCCGCGGCTCAACTGTCCAGCTCAAAAGGTTTCAGAAAATGCTGGGTCTCATGGCCTCAGAAGCTTCAGTGCTCCAGTTGGGGCTGCTTCGCATGCGTCCACTGCAGCTATGGCTGAAAGCGCGGGTTCCGCCCGGGGCATGGACCGCTGGTCGGTTTCGCCTCCGGGTCGGTCTGAAATGCGTCTCAGCTTTGGAGCCTTGGAAGAAAACCGACTGGTACCAGTCAGGTGTGAGTCTGGGGACTCCCTCGAGCGTGAAGGTGGTGTCCACGGACGCCTCCACCTCGGGATGAGGAGCGCTGCTCGAGGCCAGACCGTTCTTTGGCCAGTGGTCAGAACGGGAAAAGCTCCTACATATAAACTGTCTGGAAATGATGGCAGTCGACAACGCGCTGCGGCGCTTCTGTCCCCAGATAAGGGGTCACCACGTCTTGGTCCGGTCGGACAACATGTCAGTGGTGGCGTACATAAATCGTCAGGGCGGCATCAAGTCCCGAAACCTTTACAGGCTGACGGAGTGCCTCCTGGTCTGGGCTCAGCACAACCTGCTTTCACTGAGAGCAGCGCACGTGCCCGGTCACCTGAATCTGGGACCAGACAGGCTGTCCAGAGACAATGTCCCAGCAAGGGAATGGTCGCTGCACCCGCAGACGATCCAACTGCTGTGGGAGACATTCGGCAGAGCGCAGGTGGACCTGTTCGCGTCCAACGAGAACGCTCACTGTCCGAAATATTTCTCCAAGAGCAAGGACGCGCTGGCCCACGTCTGTCCCCGCTGTCCCCTCTATGCTTCCCCCCCATCTCGCTCCTGCCTCAAGTGCTGGAACGGATCAGGGAAAACGGATGCCCAGTGCTGCTTGTGGCTCCGCTCTGGACAAACCAGGCTTGGTTTCCATTCCTGATGCAGCTGACCAGCACTGCCCCGTGGCCAATACCATTGAGGAGAGACCTCCTCTCCCAGGCCAAGGGCTCGATTTGGCATCCTCCCCCCCAGCTATGGTCCCTGCACGCATGGGCCATCAATGGGTACGCGCTATCCTCCCGGAGGGAGTGCTAAACACGATCATGCAGGCAAGGGCCCCGTCTACGAGACGGCTCTACTCCTCGAAATGGTCTGTGTTCTCTGCCTGGTGTCAAGCTCAGGGCTTTTCACCCGTAGACTGCGGGGTCACGGAAGTGCTTTCCTTCCTTCAAGAGCTGCTGGATAAGGGCAGAACCCCATCCACGCTCAAAGTGTACGTGGCGGCTATAGCAGCGTTTACAAAACCTGTGTCTGGCCAGTCACTGGGGAAGAACGACCTAGTCGTGCGATTCCTCAAGGGAGCTCGGAGGTTGAACCCTCATAGACCTCCTTCAGTCCCGGTGTGGGACCTTTCTACGGTTTTGGAAGCCATGAAAGGTGCCCCGTTCGAGCCAATACATTTGTCAGACATGAAGCATCTGTCTTTCAAAACGGTGTTTCTTTTGGCTCTCGCTTCAGTGAAGCGCATAGGGGACTTACAAGCGCTTTCAGTAAGCGCATCATGTATGGAGTTTGGGCCTAATGACTCAAAAGTCATACTCAAACCGAGGCACGGGTACGTGCCCAAATCCCTCAACACACCGTTCAGAGCCCAGGTGATTTCCCTGTGCGCTCTCTCGGTTCAAGATGAGGAGGAGGACGTGAGTCTCCTTTGCCCTGTCAGGGCACTGAGAGCTTATGTGTCCCGCTCGTCTGCCTTCAGACAGACTGA
Organism: Gila orcuttii; assembly: GCA_026230005.1. Taxonomy (NCBI): domain Eukaryota; kingdom Metazoa; phylum Chordata; class Actinopteri; order Cypriniformes; family Leuciscidae; genus Gila; species Gila orcuttii. The sequence goes on from JAPDVR010000010.1 coordinate 46,563,977, forward strand.
GCAGCTCTTCGTTTTGTTTGGTGGATGTTCCAAGGGACTGGCCGCGTCAAAACAGAGCCTATCCAGATGGATAGTCGATGCCATAGCACTGGCTTACACTTCTAAGGGCCTGCAGTGTCCTTTGGGTGTCAGAGCGCACTCCACGAGAGGCGTGGCCTCGTCGTGGGCATGGTATAGTGGCGTTACCTTGCAAGATATCTGTACGGCTGCGGGCTGGGCCTCGCCGTCTACATTTATAAGGTTTTATAACCTAGAGGTTCCCGCCTTACAAGCCAAGCTTCTGTCGGTATAGAATTCAGTGTTATCTGCCCCGCTGTGCCGGCCCAGATGCTGAGTTTTGCTTGTGCATCGCTCACTGAGCGATAACACGGCTCCATGGGTGTTGAATAACCCGTAATCTTAACCAGTTCAGGCTGAACACGTTCACCCTGTCTGTGTGAAACACTATTAACATAATTAGCCCCTATAGGATGCTATTTCATGGGGAATGATGCTTGCAGCCTCTCTTCTCCGACTCTCTGTGAGTCCATGGTGATTATGCACTATATGAGCACCGGGCTACTGCCCTTGGGACTTTGGTGTCGGATCCCAGTACGCACGGTGTTTTGCATTGTGTTCCCCATAGCGTAAGATATTACGCAGTACAAGAGATACTATCGTAAGAGAACGTACTCGGTTACTAACGTAACCTCGGTTCTCTCTAGAGAGGGAACGAGTACTGCGTATCTTGCCGTGCATACACAGCTCTGGTTCGCTTCGGCGATGAAAACCAGTGTACCAGCCTTATCAAGCTATATTTATAGGGTGAAATTGCGCCCTATTTCTGGCGGGACGTGACGAAATGGGCGCGAAATGCCCCCATAGGATTATGTCACGCAGCACCTGTCTCGATAGGCTGCTGCTGTTTGCCGCAGGGCAGCCAATAGGCGCGCGAGCCGTCCTGCCTATATCTGCATGCTGCTGCACAGCGTTTTACATTAATTCAAAATGAAGGATAATTTTTTGCTTCAATATCTCGTGGAAAAGAGGTTTTCCCCATAGCGTAAGATATTACGCAGTACTCGTTCCCTCTCTAGAGAGAACCGAGGTTACGTTAGTAACCGAGTACGTTTTACCCCAGCAGTTTCACACCAGCAGTTTTACCCCGCGCATGCGCAGTTTCACCACAACAGTTTTACCCGCGCATGTGCCGTCATATTGTTCAGTATTAAAACGATCTAATGGTTATTGTTAATAACAATAATAATAATTATTTTTGCTTATTAGTTATTTTTTGCTCCTACTGTTGCTCGCAGGCCTTCAGGGTCCTTTACTGAATTAAACAATGCTTGTGTTAGGAACACTTTAATCTTTTACGTTTTTCCTCCAAAAACGAACAGCCTGGCCTATATGTACACACTTAATTGTTCAATGCCTGGTATAACACACAAACTTCTGATTAGACATTCAAAGGCGAACTATTAGTCTAAGTCAATATATGTCTAATTATTCTTAAGTTAATTAAATCTGCCTGATGAAACAAATGACTTGAACACAAATTATTTACAATAATTTCAAATATTTTATTAATTTTGGAGACATTACCAAGAATACAATTTAATAATTCAATTTAATTACCAGACAGACATACTGATACAGACAGACACACTGATTCAGACAGACAGACAGACATACCGATTCAGACAGACACACTGATACAGACAGACAGACATACTGATTCAGACAGACAGACAGACACACTGATTCAGACAGACAGACAGACTGATACAGACAGACAGACAGACACACTGATTCAGACAGACAGACAGACTGATACAGACAGACAGACATATTGATACACAGACAGACAGACATACTGATATACATACAGACACACTGATACAGACAGACAGACATACATACATACTGAAACAGACAGACAGACAGACAGATACAGACAGACATACTGAAACAGACAGACAGATACAGACAGACATACTGATACAGACAGACAGACATACATACACAGACATACTGAAACAGACAGACAGACAGATACAGACAGACATACTGAAACAGACAGACAGACAGATACAGACAGACATACTGATACAGACAGACAGACACAAAGTCTGTCACCAATAGGAATTTTTTTTTTTTAAATATCAGGGTTGTAAAATTATGACACTCTTAACATTTTTGTTGTCCCTAACCTCTGACATGAAAAAGAGCATGTCCTCCCTGTTTTTAAATGTAAAATAGAATGGGGCTCTTATTTCATCATCCTCATCCAAAGTTGTGTCACAATGTGTACGCAGTCGAGCAAGGGCTTTCAGGACATCTTCCTCCTCCATGCAGTCAATGCGTGGTGGCAAGTACTTGCTCTTCATCAGGTGGTGATTTTCCTTCAACCATTCAACACCTTTCCTGATGCTGCTCATCATATTGGCATTCTTTATGAAAAATGTTTGAAAATTAACAGCAATCAACAATTTTATAGTTTCAAATAAATAAAACTTGAAGTCTAAATATATACATTGCAGAACTCTACAAAATACCTCAAGATTGTGTGGTGGCGTGACCCCCTCCAGCGCTCCTACGCCATACTCAATTTCTCCTGGTTTATTCATCAGCTGTAGAAGAGCACAATGTGATGTAATGTATTTCAATTGTCCACAAGACTACAAAATGTATAATTTAATAAAATTTATAATTTCATGCATACGCAATGCAGAACCAAACAAAGAGTTGATATACTGTATAATAGGTGTAGAGTATTTGGCTCGTGTTTTGGGGAAATATGTATTCAATAATTCATAATTAATAATTATTCATACGGGTTTGAACCAGATAATCATACATGTTAAATCACCCGAAGAGGAGATAATATGTTACCTGCATCTGCATTCATAAATATACATAGTTAATCACAAAGGATTATAGTCAACTGCATATCTACACATATTTTACAGACAGGTTAAAATTAGCTCAATTGTATATCAATACTCAATCCCAACGGGTTATAATTAAATATTAATATGTCAATTGTCTAAAACAGATAATTTGTCAGGATAATCTCTAATGGGATTAATTTATGATCGAATCATCTGCTTGTCCAGCAAGACAGATCATCAGATATCTATCAAACCTCATGAAAGATTATCCCTTTTATAGATTTTCAGTTTATTCCTCTGGCCACGAGGGTATCACTTTATTGTTCTATAAAAATCACTATTTACGTATCAACCAATTGTACAGCACGTAGCTGGATCGCGACATCAAAGTGACTTATATATGAGCAAGAGACAGAATCAATAAATGAATAATGTATTTAATAAAGGAGCACACTACGTATACTGTTACTAACGTTACATGGGATAGATAAATGTATATACAAACAGATAACGGACACAACACGGACAGAGATTGAAAGCAGGGTTGCCAACTTTGGGACTTTGGCTGGAGTGAGACTCTGTAAAATGTCAGTGCGTGCGCAGAGAACATTTTTGTTAACCCTAATCCTAATTTTAAAAATGTCAGTCCTTGTTTACTTAGTATAAACTCTGATTTATGCACACACACACACACAAAACTAATAGAATGTAAACTCTTTTTCAAAATGTACAATTAATTTATTGATTGCACTATAAAAAAATAAAGATTTTTTTTTAAAAATAGATTAAGAAAGCCACCGCTGGTCACATCTGGTTAGATTGATTTGTTTAGATCCATTGAAGTCGTGTCCCACCACTTTTTCTCAGGATCGATATTGTCCCCCACCACTTTTTGAAACATTGAGGCATGGATGTACATAATACAAATAAATAAAACATCTCCAGTTAACTAGCAGAGCATTAATTTAGTTCGCTATTAAATAAGAGATCTAGCGCTAAAATAAATTTTTTAAATAAAGCTGAGCGCTTGTTGCTGCTGCTTTCAGTGTCATGGATACAGTTGTTCTCTTGTGGCGCGCGCAGTCTTCACTCGGACACGTGCTTCAATCTATCGCTGTTGCGGAGACTCTATTCGTTCCGGTGAAATTTTAAAAAATAAAATGCACACAAAGTGTCCCTGCTTGATATAGACTGTAACCACTGATGATGAACATATTCAGTTTTTATGATAAAATAAATGAATAAAACTAAAACTGGAGAAAATACAACTATACAAGAGCGGATTAGAACCGTAACCTCTGACACGCTAGGCAAAAGATCTACCACTAGACCATTTAAGAACCCAAACAACATTTGCGGATTGATGCATTTATTTACGGGTTGAGCAGAGAGGCTATACAGTTTGAGCAGCGGGCAGCGGCCGCTCACCAGGAACACCTCAACACATTACCGGCTCACCGGGAAAAGTCCCGACTCTCCCGATTGCCACTCCGCCCCTAATACGCTGTGGTAGTCTAGTCATCAACAGAATATTAACGGATTCGATTGAGAGGGGAGAAAAATGGATTTTGGCGTGACATTTCTTGCGTGTGCGTGAGAGCGTGAGATTGATGCTGAAAGCGTGAGCGTCACGCCAGATGCATGAGAGTTGGCAACCCTGTTCAAAGTGAAAGAAACATGTAGTGAGAGAGAGAGAGAGAGATCCATAAGGATCAGTTTGGCAAAATTCACCTGGACAGTTAAACCTTTCAAGAGACAACACGGAAAACACAATCTTAGTGCTCTAAAAGCTCGATAAAATCAATACTTGCACAGTTACTCTTGTGTGGCTGTTTCGAAGGCATGTGGATGCGTGTCCCGTCTGGATCGTCACGTGGTCTGCCGAGGTGTCCGAGGCGCGTGTTTCAAACGAAGGTTTAAAGGTCTTGGATGTAGATTACCAAAGAAACAATTCAAGCTAAGTTAATTTACCCGTCTGGGGCAATGAACAAAGTCGAAAGCAAAAAAACAAACTTAAACAAAAGAAAAAGATCCCCGAAGGGGAATCACGAAGGAGTTACATCATGCACGGAGGAGGTGAGAGTAAGAGAGTTCAAGAGCGGGAAAAGAAGCTCGGCGCATCTCTTTAAAGACATTTCGGTTCACACCACCTCTGGCGTGAATGCACCAATCAGCTGGGAGAAAATGCGCGCGGAAGATTCCTCTTTGTTTTGTCAGAACGCTTATCTGCCTAAATTATGACCTGCGTTAGAAATGGTCATTTCTACTGCAGAGATGTGTTATACACATAATCATACCTTTTACGGTGTGTTCATACATATATCTGGCTGAGTCAAATCCAGGGCATTCTTACGATATCAAAAACGCCATGTAAACATTATAGGAAAACACGGTTACATTAAAAATGCATCTAGAGGCACCTCTGTTCATTTAGAAACTTCCTGTGGACTCGCGGGTGAGTTACTAAAGGTGAGTCAAAGGTTAAAAGCTTTTCCCCAAACTTAGAATGGTTATGTCATGTGAGCCGGCCCAGATACCCTACATAGGATAAAGCCTGAGTTGACAGAAAGTTTATGATCGGCATCATGGTACCAACAAAGCCTGGATGGATTGGTTTGGTTTTGTCAACTCGAAACTAATCCTGCAACCCTGAGTTTGTTCAACTACTATCACAGTACAGGCCTCAGGATTTGTTGATCATAACACATACACCACTGCATCTGCTTTTCCCTGAGAGGTCTTTAGCTCTGTCCGCTCGATGCACGGAGAACCGCGGGTTCGATGGCAAATCTGGTATCCCAGCAGAACTCCAGGCAGCAAAGACTGGGAAGCGGGGTACGATCTTATTTTAATGAGAACGCCGGCACTTCTTCCCCTTCTCTGGATAAACGGCTCCGCTGTCGTGTTTATAAACAGCGGGTCGTCTTTGAAGAACTGAAAGTCCAGTTTTCGGCACGGGCGTCAGTTTGGTTTGAAATGTGGGGGGGACAGAGACGCATTTGGAAGTGCATTTTCAGAAGTGGTGGGTACAATGACGCATTCAAATTTTTTTTTTCTCTTTCGCGCAGGTCATGTTTTGAAAGACGATGTCCTGTAGCTTATTAATGCAATTATGTAAATACAAAAAAAATGTATACAAAAATGTGATGTCCGACTCGTTTTATGAAGAAGAAAGCCTTAAGTTTTAAGACAAGTAGGCTACTAAATTTACAACATGCATTCATCCAATCTACATCAGTCAGTTTGACCAACTTGAAAGCATCCAATCATCATCATCATCACAACCATTCCCGTATTCAGCAATAGATTTAAGGCAAGCATAATGCAAACAAGATAGCTACTACTCCACGATCATCTCCACCAATGCTCACGGGCGTCAGTTTGGTTTGAAATGTGGGGACAGAGACGCATTCGGAAGTGCATTTTCAGAAGTGCTGGGTACAAACTTGTCAGTGACGTGCGGTGATGTCTTAAAGAGGCTAGGCACTGAGTTAAAAGCCAGATTACCTGATTTATTGTTCAGGCTAATAATATGTAATAACAGTAAACGTTATGCACAAGCACGGCATATCAAGAAATGTACAAGTCAGGATGTACACCGGTAGTTATGTCCACTCCAGCATCAGAATGCAACCATTCTTAATCCTTAATTGTTGCACAGCGGCCAATTATGTTTGTCAGTCAGCAAAAGTAAAATCACACACTGCTCAATTGAATATGAAGGCAAATGGCTTGCATTGATTCAACCACATTTATCAATTCAATATTAAGCCCAAAATAGTTTTTGACTCACCAACTCATCGGTAGATTATTTGTACATAAAATCCATCCGCCGTTCTCGTTAAGACGTCGATCACATATTTTCTTTCATTCCAGTCTGTTTGAAACGATCGGGCAATTTTTGGGCCCTTTTGCTGCATTAGTCCATCTAAGGCTGGGGTAGACCTCCCTCTTGTTATTAACTCAGATTTTGTAAAAGAAAAATTTCTTAACTCCGTGATCACGGCCGGTGCTGTCATTTTGACTTTGGCGGGGATTAACTATGTAGGCTAGCTGTGGTGTAATGACGTTAGCTGCGCAAATGTCCAGTAATATCTCGATTTTAATTGGTCCATGTCTGATACGTACCGGAGATGATTACTGGCATAACATATTTACGTCCAAAGGCACAGCAGATTTGTGCTTTTTGTCGTACATGTTGAAGAATACAGGATCGAAGTGCGCATGCGCAACATACAAACAAATGCTAGTAAAAGAAAAATGCTAGTAGACAGTAAAAGCACTTCTTATTCTACCATTTGTTTTTTATTTGATTAAAACTGCCACATTTGTCATCATAACGTCTTAACAATTGGAATAACACATATTTATTGCATATATAAAAAACAAGAATAAACAGTAAAAAACTATTTTGGCAGGGTAGTGCCTAGTTTGCCTACCCAGCGCACGTCACTGAAACTTGTCAAACTGTGCAGCCTCTCTGCTCAACCCGTAAATAAATCCATCGATCTGCACATTTTGTTTGAGTTCTTTAATGGTCTAGTTGATCTTTTGCCAAGCGTGTCAGAGGTTACGGGTTCTAATCTGCACTTGTATAGTTTTTTTTTCTCTCATCAAAACTGAATATGGTTACAGTCTATATCAAACAGGGACAGGTTTGTGTGGATTTTATTTTTAGATTTCACCGGAATGAATAGAGAGTCTCCACAACGGCGATAGATTGAAGCGCGCGTCCGAGTGAAGACTGCGCGAGCCTGTATCCGTGACACTGATTGGCGCGGCAACGAGCGCTCAGCTTGAGTTCAAAAACACCACATTTTGGCGCTAGATCTCTTATTTAATAGCGAATTAAATTAATGCTCTGCTAGTTAACTGGATATGTTTTATTTATTTGTATTGGGTACATCCGTGGCGCCTCAATGTTTCTAAAAGTGGTGGGTACAAAATGACTCATGGCGAAATCTGGTGGGGACGCGTACCCACCGTCCCCACCGAAATCGACGCCTATGGTTTTCGGTGTTCGATTGCCGAACCTATGTCCTAAAGTGTTTGTCTGTCGTACACAATAAGGCAGACAAAATCCAAGATAAAAAAACATAAGAACTGTAAACAGAACAAACAAAAAACTACAATGTTGTGACGGAGCTCGCAATCAGGCAGACTCGACGCCATCTTGAACTGAACTCTCAGTCTAGAGACACGAGAACTACAGCACTAGATCATCATGATCCACAGGCATTCAGCGGAGCGTCTTCTGGTAATCAAGTAATCTCCCTAAAAACCCCTTCAAGTAATCTCTGTGCCGACGTCTGTATATCACGACAGCAGCAGAACCACCAGAACCACAGTCCGTCCAGCCGGCAACATCCAATGATCTACAGCTGAAGGGAAAAGTGGGAAGAGAGTTTTTTAAAATTTCGAATTCACTGTTTAAGATCTTCTGTAATTCTCTCATGTTTTACTCACTTCGATGTTCAGTGTCGTCAGTTTTGTCTTTATCTGTGTCGTTCAGATTTCCCTTCGAGTCTAGAACAGATTCTGTACAGAATATTGAAAGGTTATTCATGCAGTTTAGTATTAATTTACTGATTAAACATAATATTTCTGCTCATCCACTCTCACCTGTGACTGTGATCAAGATGTTTTCTTCATAATCCAGAACTCTGTATGTTCCAGTGTCAGTGACTGTAAAGTCATGAATGATCAGAGTCTGGTCACTGATGATCAGTCGATCACTGCTGACCCCGTGACCTCTCCTCCACACCTCTGTCCAGCCGGAGCGAGAGTTTCTCTCCACTTTATCAACATTAGTCTACAAAACATCCAACTTCAGATCCTCTCCTTTCTTCACAGAGATCTCATCTGAGGACAAACACAGACATTCATCATTATAATAATGTCAATCAAGACCATACGCATATATTTAATATTGGGGGATCAGATGAAAACATTGGAAAAACTCAATCCACTCTGAATATTAAGTTCGTCCATTCAGTGTTTCTGCTGTTTCTAGTCCTGCATGCAATACCAACACTATTACAGGAAATCCTGAAGCACAAGCTGATGGTTTGATCAGTTTTGACTTTACCATGAATATGAAGATGATATTCCCTGATCTGTCGCTCCACTTCTCTCTGATCATTATTGTAATAAACATGTAAAATGTATTTCTCAGCGTCACTGTAGATCAGATCCTTGATGATGACGTCACATGATCCTTCTTTACACACTCGACCGCTACAGTTTTTCTTCTCACACACAGGGATGTGTTTCGACCGACTGTTTAAACTAATATCCTCAGATTCACATGATAGAGTGACGATTCCTCCCTTTATTCCTGACACAGGTTTAGTGGAGGATCCTGCAAATACACACAGTAATATTCACTCAATACACACTAGCAATACTGAAAAATTAATCTTCTGTCTATTTTCTGAAATCAATATGATCTTAAATATTCTAGTAGAGTTATTTTAGTAAACTGGATTAAAATAAATTAAGGCAACAAGTAGCCAAAAATATTAGAAGTGCACATTACAAATATTTCAAATGTTGATGACAGTATAAACCTAGAGATGTGTCAGTGCAGTTTTAGTGAACAATGTTTATTAATAGATGAATCAGAAGGAACTGCATAAATAAACCAGTGATTTCAGTGTGTGTTATGTAATAATGATGGGAAATTTACACCATCTATCCACAAATACACACCAAATCACTGAGTGACACAACAGAAGAACAAATGACTAACAATAGCTTGATCTAAAAAAAAAAAGTTATACTGACCGCTATAACTGATAAAGCACAGCAGAAGAAGATTCATCCTGATGAGAAAACAGAAGATTTGTTACGTGACAGACACACACTACATTATACACTCACTTTCAGTTTCAGTGGATCTTACATGATTAAAAAATATCAAACTATAATCTTTTTTATCTTCGTTTCTCCCATCATAGAAAGCACAATGGATGTGTGTGTGTGTGGTGAAACATACAAGTGTTTATGGTTTTTACCTGATCTCTGATCAGTTTTATTCATTTGTAGACGTTGTAATTAGACATTAGTATAATTAAAAGGAATAATAGTAGTTTATGGTCTATTGGCCTGTTTATCTGAGCCATGGAATAAAACAAGCCCTGAACATTGATAAAAGAACACATATTATACAGACATCTTTCTGAGAGTGTTTAGGGTAACCACATGCCTTTGATCTGGATTCTAGCCAAAGCTTCAAATGTCAAATTTCGGGACTGTCCCCGATCACTAGTTATGTTATGAGAGGGTTATAAGCCCCCACCCAATCTGCATATGTTTTTTGTGATTGCTGAAACGACGTATTCACCTTTGTGGCCTGGTTATGAGTGATCAGTGAAAGATGTGGTTAGGCCCATATAATTCAAGTCTTAAGTAAAACCTGAAAACCAAAGAAAGAAAACATCGGTATTTTCTACTTGCTTTAGACAATATACAATATTGTATACATTTACAATATCACTCAATATTACTATGAAATGCTATGGTATGGTATTACCGGTACCGTCTCTGTATAACCGCTTTTGAAGGAAATACCTTATCATTTACAAACAAGTTGTCAGGTTTACTGTAGGATGCCGAAGACAGAAGGTTCTGCAGTATAGTTGATTTATTTACTAACTTATCTTTTCAAAACCAAAGGGAAACCATTCCAGGACTTCAAAAAACACACAACCATACATGGACTACGACCAACAAACACTGACGGAAAACACAGGGCTTAAATGAACTGGGACTAATGGGAAAATTAACAAGACACAGGTGTCGGGAATCTCTAATCAAACAGACAGGGAAAAACTAACAGGACTAAACCAAAAACCACAAAGACAGGGGGAAACAAGATCACAACACAGAACAGAACACATTAACAATGTGACACAAGTAATCGACAGCCTGTTCGCGAAACATGTTTTACACACACAATACTTTAGTTGGGAACAATATGTAGATTTTACCATGATAAAGGTTATTTTATAAGAGAAAACAGAGAAGGAAATGTGATTTGTCGATAATCTAATAATGATATCAATAACCTCAATAATAAAAACCATCATCATAATTATGGTCAACATCATAATCATCATAATCATGAAATGAAGAAAGAAAATGAGGAAATATTCATGGGTTAGTCACATAACATCACCTTCACAAAATTATTCCTTTAAAAATATACCAGAGCCACATGACGCCCAGCTCCACCTCTGGACCTAATGGGTGCAGTTTAGCGGATATGGTTATGAATATGATTCAGACGCTTTAGGATGTGGTTATCTCACTCACATTCAGACGGATGGCAGACGTTTCGCTCCCACAATGAGTCTTTGATGTAACAATGTAACAATTATGGTCACCAGCAGTTCAAGTGTGTTGATAATAGTTTAAGATGATATTGTTTGGGTTTTTTACTTAAAGGCACACTGTGGAACTTTTCAACCTTTATAATATATTACCAAAACCCATTGAGATGGTACATCGACTTACAATAGGTTAAATGACACGTCTGCCGAAGCCTGAAGGTGTCTGTATCGCTTTTACTAGCACTATGTAACTTCGGGTTTCGGGTAGGAACCCGAGCACAAAAAGAACTACAAAATTCGACCGCTTTACGGCATACGTCACTTCCCCCACCACCCCAACTTCCTCAAATTCTAACGTGAGAGCTCAACTCGCGTTTGATTGCCGGCGTCTGTATGTTGTCGTCATGGCTGAATCAACAGCTACTCGGAAGAAAGCGAAGAAAGCAAAGATTTTGTCAGAGGAGACCAAAAAAAGAAAAAGGAGAGTGATAAACTAAAAGCAAGGACGAGGATAAACATTGGTCAAGCGTTCCCTCGCTGGCGTGCGATAAAGGAGGATGATGGATTCCCGACCGATGCTGACCTGGCCGTCATGCTTTTGGACTAGTAAGTTAAATATATTGCTTGCACAATATCTCTATTTTTTCAAATTTGTTCTCTGCCTGGCCATGTAACTGATTCTATATTGTCCTCCATTTAACTTAATGTAACAAGCAATGCTAGTAGAGTAAGTTAGCGAATTATCAATCTGGTAGCTAAATGTTAGTACAAATATAAATTTTATAAATATTGGGATAGGTTTGCATTCAGCAGACACTTTATCCTCCGATTTTGAAACGAAACAGGGCTGCAACTTAACAACTAGCTACAGGCTTTTGTTTAATTTGTATGCAATTCATCTGGTAGCATTAACGTTAGAAACGTTAGCAGAGTTAGTACACAAAGCTAACAGGCAAAGAAGTCAAGCCTTTATATTGAATAAAAGGTACACTTATTGTAAACTGAAATTTTAAAATAAACATCGGCATAAAAGTGTATATATAATGTAATATTTACTGCGAATTCGTGTAACAAAACTGATATAAGTCACAACATACTGCCGTATACAAATGTAAATGTGTTTGTATTTGTGTAAAAGGAAAAACAAACTGAAGACTACAAATAACGGAAATATATCAGTTTTGTTACACACGATTTCCCGACTACTCGATTTCATCTCCAACCCATTGCAAAGAGATCCTGAAGATGTTAATTGTTTGCTTCAGGTGTGTTTGATTAGGGTTGGAGATGAACTGTGCAGGACAGACGATCGGCAGGAGCAGGATTGGGCAACCCTTGTCAATGCGACTTACATCAGACATTGTTTTCTGCGTATGCTACTTTTATTCAATTTGTTTTCTTTATAGGATTTATATTATTAATCTTATATTTATATTATTATTTGGGTCAGTAGTGAATCGATTAACTTTCTCCAACATACAAATCAAATGCCGTCTGCACACACATAAAGACACGGGAGGTTGACCGGTTGACTGTTTGTTGACTTTTGCGACAATGCTGCGGCGCTTGTGGCCTCTAGGGGCATTAGACGTGAAAATTACAGGTCGAGCGCACCCTAGTGGCCAAAAATTCCACAGTGTGCCTTTAAAAATAATCACAGTCTGTGGAAACTGGAACATTTGAGAGAGTGAGCAAAGCAATCGCTTGTTTAGTATATAGACTATAGATTTAGACTATAGTTTAATATATAGTAGCTTAAAGGAATAGGTCACTCAAATCAAAAATTATTCAGACACCAGATATAATTTTTTTTATATTTCTTTACTAGTGTGTGCAGGACACTATAGTTCATTTATGTGAGTGAGGAGAGCAAAATAAAGTAAACTGTGACATATTATACCTAAAATTCAGCATACAGTGATTTTTTCAGTGAAATTTGGGAGCAAATATTATCCAGACACTTTGAGCTGATCATGTTTTCTTCAGTGTTTTTCTGTAATTGCTAATGCTCTTTTTACACACAGACTGAACAACATGAAGCATTGCTTGGTCACTGGTTGAGCTAAACTGGTATTATCTAATTGTGTAGTTAAATTTAACAGCTGACAGATATTCAACATAATTCATGTGTGAGAGTCTAACAGAAGGACGGACAAAACCAGTCAAATATCAACTGAGTTCTGCTCATATTTTATTACCATTTCTAAACTATAGTGAATAAACTGTGATAATGTGAGAAATGTTGAAGGAGTCTGAATATATTTTGGCTTGACTGTATATTCACGTTTCACAGAATCATTAGAACACAATAGGGACGAGTAAACACTGTTCAGTTTTGGATGAACTAGTTCTTCAAACATTGATTATGATGTGAGGTATTACCTGGCTTTTTACGAGTCAGCAGGGCTCCAGACACTAGAGGGCGCTACACCGACGTCTCAAACTTGAGAAGAACTATCTGCGATCCTCAATACATTTAGATGCAACCAAATAAACCATAAAGCCTTCACGCAAACACTTTATTCGATCCAAATGAGCTCGATCCAAATAAAATTTTTCGATTATGTAAACACTTAAAAACTAATCTGAAAGGACTGAAATGACGTAGAAACAGCGCAATGACGTCATATAGCCTAAATGAATGTCCCGTCATTATAAAATTCTCATTTCATTCAGCGAGCGTCTGTGGAGCAGGAAAACGTCCCACCAGTCCTGGTTTCGGATTCTCATCCACAGATGACTGGTTTTGGGCATTTTTCGGGGTCAGCAGTGATCGACTGACTGATCGAGATGGAAATCTGAGCATTAAAGAGTTCACAGACACTGACGCTGGAACATACAGAGTTCTGGACTCTAATAATGAAACCTTGATCACAGTCACCCTTCGACACCCTTCACAGTGTATCCTTTCAGATAGGCTGATTATTTAAGAGGTTTTTATTCTCTGTCTGGGAAGCGTGGCAGACACACGTTTATTGCTGCGGTTCCTTCAATGTGCTGACGGCGAGTTGGAGATGAACGCTGAATAACGGATCTTTTATCGATCATGTTTGCGGATTGAGAGCTGAGATTGGGGGCAGAACAGCCACTGTTTCTTGTATATTTAAGTTTTATATTGTGGTTTATTGTTTTTCTTTTATTTGATATTGATGATTAATGTGATTATATTAAATATTGTTTGTGTTATTTGCTTTTTGTTTCTGTGCTCCCCTTCTTTGTGCGTGTTACAGTGCTCAGTGAGTTTGTACAGGGCTGGGTCTGCATCCACACTAAATGTGGGGGTGGGGGGTGCTTTGGGTGCTCGAGCCCCTGCCCTTTTTCAAAATTAATCGAAAGTGCCCCTCTCAAACAAATGATGGTAATATAGTTTTCAATAAAACAAAATGCATTTGATGATAATTAACATGACAATGTGTACAAAACTAAAGTAGCCTAAATTCACGTTTATTTTTATGTTTCTGTCAGTCTGAGGTGCCGTTGCTTCGGACTCGACTGAAGGGAAGGCCCTGTCCCAATACTCACACTAAGCCCTAAGGCCTTCCTCAAAGTGGACACTTGTTGAAAGTGCACTTAGCGGAGTAAGTGCGCAAGGGCCCGAAGCTGTGAAGAGCAGAATTGGGACAGTTTTGCCAACGTCACTGTCTACGTCACTTCCGTTGTGATCAGGAGAGTGAACATGGCACTGGCCGCAGTTGCGATATTCGCAGTTTGCCTGCTAAAGTTGATAACAACTCACCACCAGTTTTTATCAGACGAATTATTAGGAACCGCAGGAGAAGGCGGCTTCTACACCGGATCCAAACATGCATGCTGATGCCCGACCTGTTACAGTATATACTTTCTAGTAATTTCGGATCGAACCACACAGACACCAGATTTAACTTCCCTCCATCCTTTATCTCCACTTTGTACGTCATGACGTCGATGACGTCACATCAATACACAACATCCCCCCTCTACTTGAATATGAACTTACCCAAATTAAACATTCACATTTTCTTACAGATTAAGACCGTTCAGAACATTCAAAGTACATGTAACACTGTACATCTTGATAGAACATCAGCAATGCTTTCTGAACAGATGCATCGCACCACAACATAACTCTTGATCTGATTTTTACTTGTTTTCCTTCTTACATAGCCTAACCTTTATCAGTCACTCAACAACATAGTCTCTAAACCTTTCAGGCAATTTGATTTGTCTCTGGGGTCTGCAAGGTTTAGGAATCTGTTCCTCTCTCTGAAATGTTTCACAGTTCCCTTTGCAACCCTCTGCACTTCCCTTTTGCTCCTTATCATTACTTGGCTCCTGAGCACATATCATTTCGCCATCCAATGTTGGTGTTTCCGCAGACAGAAACTTCTTGACAAATGTTGTGTTCCGTGCATACTTTGCTCCAGTGGGTGACTGAACAACAACGCTGTTACCTTCTCTGCGTACAACCTTGTGAGGAGTGCTGTGAAATGTTGTTGTGAATTTGTCTGTTTTATCCTGTTTCACAAGCACTTGATCTCCAACCGCTATGCCTGATGTCTTAGCGCCTCGTCTGTGGTCTGTGTATATCTTGGCTTTTCCTTTCTGCTCCGCGTCTTTGTCTCGAGCTTCAAGGTCACTATGTGGAGTTGTGATGTCTGGTAACTTCCCTCTGATCTTCCTCTGAAAAAGAAGTTCCGCTGGGCTTTTGCCAGTTGTGGCGTGTTGTATGGACCTGTAGACAGTCACATATTTGCGTAGCTCTCTTTTCCAATCCTGGCCCTCAGCATGGGCAATCCGTACTCGTTTCATCAGTGATGCGTTTTGTCTTTCCACTTCTCCATTTGCTTGTGCCCACTTTGGAGTTGTTCTGATATGGTGTATTCCGTTCTCCTGACAAAAAGCCTGAAACTGACTGGATTTGAATTGTGGTCCACAATCTGACCTGATTGTTAAGGGAAGTCCGTGCCGACTGAAAATGTCTTCCAAACGGTCAATCACTTTTTCTGCTGTTGTTGACTTGAGGATTGCATATTCATAGTACCTGCCGTAATAGTCGACAACAACCAGAATTGAATGTCCATCCGGTAAAGGACCAAATAAATCTGTGGCTAAATTTTGCCATGGCCCTTCAGGCATCACTGTGGGCGACAGCGGTTTAGGAACATCTGGTTTCGCTACCAACTGACAACCATGACATGTCCTCACAAGTCTTTCTGCGGCCCTGTCCATTCCGGGCCACCAAACCTTTGTTCTCAGGTGTTGTTTTGTTCCTACCACACCAAGATGACCCTCATGTGCCAACTGTAATGCTCTTCCTCGCAGCGACTGTGGCAAAACAATTCTTGTTCCTCTGAGTATTATTTGGCCAATGACACATAGCTCACCTGCAATATGTCTGTATGCAGGACAGTCATCAAAACAACCTGTATGAATAGCAGTCCTCAGTCTCTGTAATTCCACATCATTTGCTGAGATCTGCTCAACTTCCTTGGTGGTCAGGGCGCTGGGTGTGGCACAAACTGCTATAAACCGCACATATTCCTCTGCTTTATGTGTGTGCATCTCACCTTTGGCTGATGGGCCCAGCAGACGTGACAGAGGATCTGCGATGTTGTGTGTTCCAGGTATGTGAATCACCCGGAAATCATAAGGCTGTAATCTCAAGACCCACCTTTCGATTCGTGCGCATGGTTTTGAGCGAGGGCTATAAATTGCTTCCAATGCTTTGTGGTCTGTGATGAGATCAAACTTCCGACCATAAACGTAAGGGTGCAATCGTTCACATGCCCAGACCAGAGCAAGTGCTTCACGCTCTGTTTGCGAATACCTTTGTTCGCACTCTGTCAAGCTCCTGCTCACATAGCAGACAGGAACCATTCCTTCACTTTGGTCCTGAACTAGTACTGCTCCAACACCCTTTGGTCCAGCATCAGCAATAACTTTAGTTGGTGCGTCCTTGTCAAAGTAAGCCAGTGTCGTGGCCTCGGCCAACTTATCTTTGAGAGTTTTGAAAGCTTTCTTCTGATCAGTTCCAAAATGAAATTTGGTGTCTTTTTTTCTTAGTCTGCGCAAAGGTTCTGAGATGCTCGCAAACTGAGGTATGAAGCGGCTACTATAGCCAGCTAAACCGAGAAAGCTTCTCACCTCTGAAACGTTTTCAGGCTCTCTTGCCTCCACAACAAATGCAAAGTCTTGATTTTTCACATCTGATTCAACTCTTTTCACTGTCTGTCTTACACTTTCCTTTGTTTTACACATTTTTGCAAAATGATCTCTTCCATTGCACTTTCTGCATGATTTTCCACGTGCGGGACATTTATAATCTTTTGGAAAATGACCTGTCTGTCCGCATCTGTAGCAGGATTTGTTTGAATCAGCACTACTTTTACTATATTGCATTCGTTTTTTCTGATCTCTCACTCCTTTTCTGGACACAAGACTCACCGTCTCTTTCTCTTCAGTGTCTGGAGAAATGTGCAACGCCGCCATCTGCAGTTCAACACGTTCGCACTGCGCTGCGATTTCTAGAGTGCGAGCAAGTGTCAAAGCCGTTCCTTCCTCCAGCAACTTCCTACGCACGTATTCAGAGCTGCACCGACTCAGAACAGCATCCCTAATTTGATTGTCTTTATCAGCTCCAAAATCACAATCTTTTGCCGCTTGCCTTAAACATGTGGTAAACTGTTGCATGGTCTGTCCCGTTTTCTGCTTTAGCTGATAAAACGACTGTCTTGCAAACGCCATGTTTACCTGAGGCACAAAGTATGCGTTTAGTGCTGTTACTGCCTGCACGTAACCAGTTGGCCCTCCTGTGTCAGCGAGTGTGGTCCCAGCGTGATGTAAGAGCAAGGCTCGCCTTCTTTGCTTTGTAGCGTCAGGTGCATCGTCAGTCAGGATCAAACCCTTTCCATCGCAAAAAGTTCGAATGCATTTAACCATCTTGTCCATCGCGGACCCAACGTGGAGGTCAGTCAGTCGAACGCAGGTCAGTCGAACTTAGGAACAGTACCGTCCATCTTTAACGCGTGCTGTATCAGACTTCAGTTAACTGAGATAAACTAGTCGGCGTGACGCACGTCTAACTCACTTTCAGATTTAACTAACGAGTGAGTCCTTGTTGTACCAAATTTATCTGTCCTGAAAATGTTTATACTTCTGTGATTATAAGCCAACACTTGTACCTGGTGGTATTGTTCTGCATTGTCAGATCATTTATTTTTTATAAACTTGTCTTGAAGTACTTTAAGTAAAAAAGTGATTTTTCTAAATGATAAATGTTTCTCTTCATTTGTGACACATACCAGACTTTTACTGATAAACATAAATTGGCAGCATTTTTTTTTCCAATGTACACTAATACATGATTAAACAAAGTAAACAAAAAAAAATCTTCTTTATGTAAACAATTTTATTTGCTGTCATTCATGTTAACATTTCATTTTTACTTATCAGTAGTGAACAGTTGATAAAGATGATGAAACAAAGACAAAACAAATGTACCATTTAATTAAATAATGTATTAATAATTATAACAATAAATTGCATTTATACAGAATTAGAATATACAACTTGTCTTGTCCAAACCAAAAAATACAGCCAAAGTTCGCTGAAACATAAAATATAAATTCCATCACTCAATGGTGTTAACACAGTGAGCACTTATACAGGAACAGCAAACAACAAACAGAACTCGAAGCAGGAAGTTATTACTTCTGTCATGTGGTCAACCAGCTTTCCAAATATACATATATATATATATATATATATATATATATATATATATATATATACATATATATATAACGCAAAAATGCATATACAAAAAAATGCATACCAACAGAAGTATTACTTACAAATGTTGTTTAATCTGTATAGTTAAATACAAATACATACAGTTGTCAAAAAATCTCAACACAATGAAATCAATTTAAGGCTGGAATACACTGACTTTTGACCCGATCTACAGTCTGGATGAGTGGACGATACACTGTGAAAAAAAAATCAACTGCAAAATGTTCTTCAAACAAATGTAGCTTAAACAAAATCAGTTTATTATCTTGCGTGAACTAAATAAGAATACTCTAATGTTGCTAACAAATGTTTTGTTAACCTTAAGTTGACCTTACTTAATCTTGACCAAGTCCAAATGTTGTCCCAACTTTCCAAATGGAGTTATCTGAACAAACAATTTTATGTTTAACAACTGTGCCATTTCCCAGCATGCATTGTGGCATGAAAAAAAATAGATGGTAACTATTATTAAAAAATTATTATTGCTTTCCATTTACTGGCTTTAAAAATCCGCCATGGAGATGAAAGATCAAGGATTGTATCTGATTGCATTGCTAAATGCTAAACAATCTGTAATTGCCATGACAAGAATTTTTTTGTTTAAGACTACATGTTTTTATTAGATGAACAAAAGTATTTAAGTTGACTTTAATTGGAGCAGATTAGTTGAGAAAAGTTGAATGTGATAGTTTGCCTTGGTTTTAAGAGAGGTACAAAATTTTTTAAAAAAAATTACACAATGTAGTTGCTGAAAGTCCGAGCCAGACTGCAGGTTTGAGCTGAGAGATTTCACAGAAAATCTCATAGTGTATGATTGGCACAGAACAAGTTTGTTGTTCTTTGAACAATGTACAAAGTCTAGTGTGTGATGTCCAGTTTTTTAACCATTTACAGAAGGCAGAAAGTGTATGATTCATAGTGTTTTAAAATATGTGAAGACGTGTAGTGGATTCTCAATCCATAGTCAAATCACATATTTCTAGAGCATTTTACAGTACAGATTGTTTCAAAGCTGTCAGATCAATAATTCTGTTGAATATTAAGCAGCTTCACAGTGATAAACAGGAAAATAAAGATCAAATAGAAATATATCTTAAATAAGAAAGAATTTATATATATATTAAATAATTATTTAAACAAATGTTTCTACAATCTTTATATGTAAATACTTTGTTTTGTTTTTTTATTTATTGTTTTTTTTTACTATAAATACTTTCCTAACTCTTTATAAATAATAGTTGATATTCAATAAAAACTAACTCTGAGTTCAAGAAATAGGATTGGTCACCCGTATAGTCCAAATCTTTAACTAGGCCACTTGAAACAAATCGAATCGTGGTGTATATAGTATATATTGGAGAAATATGTAGACAGAATCCTCTGAAGATCTGTTTACTGCTCAAGGAAAATTACAAGTAACCTCACCAGAACCTTCCAGCAAACCTCAACACAATTTGAACCACCATCATCACTATATATGCAATAAATATTGTAATCACCCAAATCCCATTGACTTTCTCTGGCCAACTCAAAGATTCTCGATCAGGATGGGCGGAAGCTGAGAAGAGAGCATAAATTTTCTTTTAAATCAATTTTTTTTTAAACAGCCTCTTATTTTACCGTTCTTCCGTTACCTTTGTGTTTTCCTGTGGAGCCAGATTCTGTAGATATGAAAAGATTAGTCATACAGTTTAACTACGGTTTGAAAGAGAAGAACCCAAGCTCATGATGTATCAAATAATAATATTTCTGCTCATCCACTTCTCTCACCTGTGACTGTGACTGTGATCAAGGTTTCATTATTAGAGTCCAGAACTCTGTATGTTCCAGTGTCAGTGACTGTAAAATTATTAATGGTCAGATTTCCATCACGATCAGTCAGTCGATCACTGCTGACCCCGTGACCTCTCCTCCAAATCTTCTTCCAGCCTTCACTGGAGTTTCTCTCCACTTTATCAGCGTTGATCAACAAAACATCCAACTTCAGATCCTCTCCTTTCTTCACAGAGATCTCATCTGAGGAGACACACACACATTCAGCATTAATTAGTATTATTATAATGTTGTTGAAACGCAGCTCAGATGTTATGGAAAGAAGGAGGCGGGAACCGGCGAACATTCAACAAACAATTTAATAAAATAAAACAAATACAAAACGAAAGTAAAGAAGGAGCCCCTCACGGACGACTGCTGTCACATAATACAACATAAACAACACAACACAACTCCAGGCCTGTTTCTCTCTCGATCTCCACTGTCGTCGCTCCTCCTTTATTCTTCCGCTCCTCCGTGAGAGATACGAGAGCGGTGCGTCGCGCAGGAGTCGCTCATCAGAGGTCACACACCGGCCTCGTGCCGCTCGCCACAGGTGTCAATCAATCAAGGCAATAAACACATATTTAGGATCAAAGGTACCAAATGTAATAATTGAAAAATCAGTAATTGAAAAGCCTCTAAGAATCAACTAATCTAAATATGAGATCATTGTTACAATTAATGTTTTTGCTGGTTTTGACATGCTGCAATACCAACATTATTAGATTTTTTATATATATTATCAGGAAATCCATCACATGATGCTGGTTTGATCAGTTTTGACTTTACCATGAATATGAAGATGATATTCCCTGATCTGTCGCTCCACTTCTCTCTGATCATTATTGTAATACACATGTAAAAAGTATTTCCCAGCGTCACTGTAGATCAGATCCTTGATGATGACGTCACATGATCCTTCTTTACACACTCGGTCATTTTCACTCTTACATTCTTCATTCTCACAGACAAGGAGTTTCTTTGAGAGTCTGTATAAATTAATAACAGTAATCTCTCTGGCCTGAGATTCACATGATAGAGTGACAGTTTCTCCTTTTTTCCCCGTCACAGAAACAGAAGAGGATCCTGCAAACACAGACAGAATAACATTAACTCAATACAAAGTATCAATACTAAAACAATCTATGTTTCTGCCAATTCTCTGTAACCAATGTCATCATTAATGTCATCATTAAATATTCTTATTTTATTCAAATAGATTTAAATATATATAACTGAAGGTATTAAGGAGCCAAAAATATTAGCTGTGCTGCATTGTAAATTTCCAAATGTTGATGACAATAGTATAAAGCTGTATCGGATGTGTCAGTGCAGATGTTGTGAATTCCTGAACAATGTTTATTAATAAATTAACTGCATAGAGAAGTAATCATGGTGTATGATGATGTATAATATACTGAGACATTTCCATAATTAATCCACTAATGTCAAGCAAAGACATTTGGTGCAAAAGAGAAACATTTGACTAAAATAACTCTGCCTGGAACTGAAAATCAAAAATTGTTACAATTTATAAACAAAAATAATACTGACCGCTATATTTGATAAAGTAAAACAGCAGCAGAAGTTTTGAAAACCTGATGATAAAAATAGAAGAGCTGGTTTATGTCACAGATACAGACACACATTTATACAGGGATAAAATGCTTTCCTGAACGGTAAAATATTACTCAATAACTTTCTTTTTTTTTCAACTTTTTTTTTGTGTGGATCTTACATGATAAAAATGTAGCCTACAATAAGAAACATCAAAATATAATCTGAATTGTTTAATAAATTATTCCAGTGTAATACTGAAAATGATCAGTCAAACGCAATAAACAAATAGGCTTTAGAAACTCACTAACAATCTAATAAAATATGAATAACCCCACTAATGAAAAACATAATCGTAATCGCAGTGATGGATTCATCATGAACATGTCGCCTGATTTCCTCTTCACTAGCAGGTTTAGATCTATACACTTCCAATGTAAACTAAACTAAACGAGCCAATGAAGATTGTCCTGCGAGATTTGCATCTGACACTGAGATTTGGATGCGACACTGAGTCTTTGTCAAGATGTCATTCACGTGTGTTTCCTGGTGTGGTCTGACAGTCACGATCGCTGTCTCACATGTTTGGGCATTAAAGCACACTGAGGCTGCGTTTGTGGAGGATTCATGTTCTCACTTAGTACACTTTAATTTTGTATTTTTGTTTGGAAAGTAAACCGGAGATTGTGATTAATAAATCACGTTTATTTGTTAGAACTGCATCTCAGTGTGTGCAGCTTTATGGACATATTTTATGTGTATCGGCAGATATTCCTCCTCTAACCTCAAAGGGCTAAAGAAACATTTTAAAGATTAGCCTTCACAACAATTGAATTTTAATGGCAGTCTATGGTGACATTTAACTAGTGAAAATACAATTACAAATATCAAGAATTATAGTTTTTAATTCTTGATATAAAAAATGTGTATTTCTGACAGTGATGACGTTACTGTTGATTTCAAGAATTAACATTTTTACTAGTGGAAATTGAATTGTTGATATCAAGAATTCATATCCTAAGGAATGAATAAAAGTCAAAATGGCTTGCCATACAGCTGGTCCACACTAACAGCACAGAATCGGATTCATTTATTTATCAATAGCAGGTTTAGTTTTCCACAAACAAACACATGTATTAGTATATTAACCCCAAAACACACAGGCTGGATTTATATTTAAAAACATGAAAACTTACATGGTAAAAGGTCTGAACGAGTCTTTTGTTCTGGTGTCAAACTTGTGATCCACAGCAGGTTTAGCAGGAACTCAAACTCACTCAAACTGAAAGTATAATTCCACACAGGTGAGTGTTTAGGAGTAGGCCTATATATAGAAATATGACACTTCTCACTAAAGGTGGAGTCCGACTGGTCAACATTGTCCTACTAGTTATTCATTCAAAGCAGATTGAGCTGTTGGAAGATTTACATTATATTGCGTGGTGTTTCAATGTTAAATATTTGTCAATTCAGTCTTCCCCTCAGATAAAACATTGGACAGCGTAATGATACGCTCCAGAGCACAGAAATACAAAATTAGAGAACAGGGATTAGATAAGTGTAACGGGGTTCATCTGTTACGTGAAGAAGGGGGCGGGAAACAGCGGTAGCCTACATTTAAAGACTTTAATGACACAAAATAAAACAAATACAAAATGAAAGTAAAAGACAGCAGCCCCTCACGGACGACTGCTGTCACATATTATAACAGAACAAACACAACACAAGTTCAGGCCTGGCCTCTCTCGGGCCGTTTCTCAATACCAAGGCCTACGCAAACTTCGACTTGCGTCATTGGTAGTTTGGACTTGCCATGTTCGACTCAGGAGAACAAACTCCCGAGGACGAGAGGACGCGAGTCCGGTTATTCTGCAAATGCAACAGATGAAACGAAATATGTTATAAACCACCTCTTTCCCTCTTTTCATTTAAAAAAAAAAAAATCGTAAACATATTGATGGCCACACAAATGTGATTAAGGCAACGCACATTGATTATCTTCACTGCATATATTTATAACAACACGAAATATAAAACACAACCCTGCTTCTTTTTGTTTTCATTTTAAAAATATGAAACATAATTGATCATTAAAACTGACATTTGGTTTTATAAAGATATAAACAGTTCTGTTATAATTAATCAAAATACTTCTCCACGATTTCAAATTAATAGGGGGGTCAGGCAGGGGTGCAACATTTCTCCCTTTTTATTTATCTTAGTAACCGAACTACTAGCTATACACTTAGTAAAGGAAGTACATTTTGGAGGTATAAAGATTTTTGGAAAAGAAATAAAGATCTCACCACCATTTTTTTGAACAACAAGGACCAGTTGAGCATTGTCTTTGAACTGGTGGAGAAATTCTCTTCTGCGTCTGGTTTAAGGCTTAATCGATCCAAGTGTGAGCTGTTGCCACTTCATTGTTGTAGTGACTCTGCTATTGATAACATTCCAGTTATACAGAATGTAAAATATTTAGGTATACATGTATGTAAAAATATTAAAATATTTTGAATAGGATACAGAAAACCAAATTAATACTCAATTGCTGGCTACAAAGAGACTTGTCCGTTTTAGGTAGAGTATTACTCTCCAAGGCAGAAGGCCTTTCTCGCTTTGTCTACCCCTCCTTGTCTCTTTTTGTAAAGGACTCAATTGCTAATCAAGTCAACAAGACTTTTTTAGATTTCATTTGGAAGAACAAGTCTCATAGGCTCAAAAAGAATGTTCTCTCTAACCCTAAAGAAAAGGGAGGTCTAGAGATTTTGGATTTTATAGATGTGGTCAACACATTCAAAATTAATTGGTTAAAAAGGTGCATTCGAAATCCTGATTCTATTTTTTTCTTTATTCCAAACTTTATTTTTAATAAACTGGGTGGGCTCTCATTTCTTCTAAAGTGTAATTTTCTACCAAATAAATTACCTATCAAATTGTCCAACTTCCACCAACAGTCCCTCTTGGCCTGGAAATTATCCTTCAATCACAACTTCTCGCCACACAAATCTCTCCTTTGGAACAACAGCGACATTCTTATGAGGAATAAATCAGTATTGTAACCTAAGTGGTCCGATAGAGGAATTAACCATGTACTCTGCTTATTTGATGATTCTGGCACCATGCTCTCTTATGAACAGTTTATGGTAGCTCATGATTTCCCAATACCTTTTAAAGAGTTTAAATCTATCACTGATGCCATCCCTTCCGGAATCAGACAATTACTTAAAAATCATCTGAGCTATGGAAACAAAGATATCAGACAGTTTTCACTTATGTTGGATGGTGTAGAACTGTCTGATAAAAAATGTAATAAGCATATTCGCCGACATTTGCAAAAGAGTAACTCCATTGCTCCAAGGGGGATGTTTTATTGGAATTCCTTAATAAGCGAAATAAATTGGAAAAAAACATGGTTGATTCCTCACAAATACTGTATCTCTAATAAAGCTAAAGAGGTCCACTTTAAACTTTTACATAACATTTACCCCACAAATTGTTTTGTTGCCAAGTTTCTAGACATTGACACATGCTGTAGCTTTTGTAAACAGGACACTGACACAATTACTCATTTATTTTTTAATTGTCCAGTTACCAAAATATTTTGGGAAGATTTGGGTACTCACTTTCTCCAATCTCAAAATATAACTCACTCATTCACCCTGAAAGATACTATGTTACTTTTGTTTCCCACAAGATGGCACCCTGGAGTTTGTATTAAACTTTATAATCTTATATGCTAAGTTCTTTATACACAAGCAGAAATTTAATAAGTCTTCCTTATGTTTTAAACATTATATTTTGGAATTTAATATGCTTCTTAAATCACACAAGCTTGTAAAGAACAAGAAGAATGGAAAACTTTTGTGTCAATATTATGACCTATTGCCCAATTCCTCTTAATTTTCTTATTTTTCCACCTTTATTTAGTATGTATGTTTTTTTGTTTTTTTTTGCTCTTTTTTTTGTTTGTTTGTTTGTTTTGTTCTTTGTCTCTGGTATGGTATGTCTGTACAAATGTTGGTTGTATATTGATGGTTTTTCACGTTTGTACCCAATGTTGCTTTCAATAAAAAACAAAAACAAAAAAAAAACAGGCAGTTTGGAGTCTGGATTAAAACAAATCTAACTGTTATTCAAAAGTAATAGGCCTACACTCAGATTTATTGCGACTGTCATACAATTCTAAGAAAGTAAGATCTGACAACACTGAAAGACATTGATATATCAAGGATAAGAGAAAGCTATATGTAAACTGAAAAATACACACACAAAAACTTACAGTTGTGAAAGAGTTCAGTTCCGTTGACCAAGAGTTCTGTTGTTTGGGCCAATGTGTCAAATAGCCAATTTAGAGAATGGACATTTTGCGCCGATTTCTTCAACAAAAACGTTACTTTCTTTGCGCGCTGTTTGTCGATTTTAAATGTTCTTACGTCATGGGAAAATCACGCTGTGATTGGTGGTTTTAAACGTCGATCTACAGTAGCCCCCAATCAGCTTCTCGTCTCTTGTAAACACATTTCGCACAACAGTTCACACAGTTCATTGTAATATCCTCAAAACACTTCACAAATGCTGTTTTGATAATGTTCCTCTTTTATTATGGAGCATTATGCCATTTTATAGGTTAAAATAATTATACAATCTGTTACCTAAACAGCTTCCCTAAAATATCCTTAAACTGTTATGAGCTTTTGTTATTAATAATAATAATAATAATAATAACAATAATTAAAGCTGCAAGCAGCATTTATCGGGGTTAAAGCATTTAAGGCCTTTAAGCACATATAAGCATTTAAGACATTAAAGCTACACTGTGTAACTTTTTTAGTTTATTCTTTGCTAAAAACACTTAGTTCTTTCAAAAATAAATGTGCTCTTTAATGTATATTTACTTCGTTCAAGTAATAAAGGAATCTCGTGAGTGTATAATATGAAATTAAAAATACATACGGGTGGGGGGTTCCTATGTTGGTTGCCATGTTGCCCCTCCATCTTGAAAGTACATTAGCCAAAGAGGGCCATACCCGTTAATTAAAGTTTCGCCTTTCGCGTTTCAACACTCAATGGCACCGTGTCGAATGTGAAGAGGGGGATTGCTTGAAAACCTGAAAGTCGTTTGCAGATGGAGGATCACAGTTATTCTCGAGGATACGCATCAGAGTCGCCAAAGAAGCGAAAAAGAGCGTTAAAACGGCAACACAACAGGCAAATCAAAAAAACAAAAGTGAATATTGGAGTGGCGTTTACAAGATGGAAAGAGCTCATGACGAGCAGCGATTTTAAAAAGGACGCCGACTTTGCCTGCTTTCTTCTCGACAGGTAACGTTAATTAAGCCTATTTGTGTATATTGGAAGTTTTATTGTTGCTTGGCTAATTATATCATGGTGTGCTGTGCATAACGTTAGAACGACATCTAGGATAGGTTTCCTCGCGTCAATGATGAAAAGTATTGTTTACCTTCTAACATAAATCCGTGTTCTATGACGGATAATATTTGATTAATATTTTAATGGCGCTATATTCTTTTTTAGGAATAGAATAGAGAGAGCAGACGGCTTCTTATGCTTTTGAATTGCTCTCACGGTATTTTAATGTCATAAACCGATCGGTCTGTGCAGTGCCGGTTCAAGTCGAACAAGCCTGTAGTGTAACGCGTTGTGTCAAGAAGAAAAATAGGGATAGCTCACAGATAAAGTTATTGCAGAGGCCAGACAGACTTATGGAGGCGATTGGCATCTCACAACTCGCACTTTATTCCCCAATCGAACTTGTGTAACTGTCTGTCACACCGTCCACAGCGTTACTTAACAAAATAAGATAAAAATGAGCACCAAACAGAAATAAATAACCCGCATACATGAGGTGTTCGAGGCGCATGGCACATACAATACAGACTGCAGACAGTTCAACAGGGAGCGCGCAGCTCTTAAAGGGGCCACGCCTTATTTCCACTCGTTACAGTAGGTGGACCGTTCGAATGCAGTATGCTGTGAGAAAGTGAAAATGGAACTCGTGAGCAGAAAAAGTGTTGTTTGGCAGTACTTTCAGACAAAAGAAGGCAATTCAAGTCGAGCTACATGTTCAATTTGTAATGCAGATTTGTCTCGTGGTGGCAACGACCCTAAACAATACACAACTTTGCCGCTGTTAAAATGCATAATGTTGCTTATTCTTTTTTTTCTTTCTTTTTTTACAGTTAAAATAAAATGAAAAATCCACGTTGTTTACTTCATTAATGTGTGTACTGTGTTAATGGACTGAGGATGGGAGTAGGATTCGGTATTCGGTTTTGGATTCGGCAGAATCTTAACCAATGGATTCGGTATTCGGCCGAACCCCACAAATCTGGATTCGGTGCATCCCTACATGTAACTACAGACATAATAGATGGAAAAGACCATTTACAGCCAATACAGGCAATTTACTAGGGGTGCACGATTCAGAAAATGTCACGATTCAATATCGTTTTTTACTCTCAAGATTCGATTCAAAATCGATTTTCCATTCAAAAACGATTCTTGATTCAAAAAACTATTTACAGTATGTAAATGTACTTTACTTTTTCCTATGTGATTGATTGTAGTAGACATACAATTTAAAAGAAAATAAACTTTATGTCTTCATACAAAAATAAAAACTTTTGCAACTAAAAAGTGCAAAGTGCCAAGCTTTGGCCAGCTTTTAAATGCATTTAATTCAAGTTTAAAATAAAACTTAAATAAAAATCTTTTACATTTAGCTTTAAAGTGCTGCAGATCAAACAAACAATCATGCTAAATGTGGTTTAAGGAGTTCTTCAGCTACCAGGTTGACTTGTTGAAACTTCTTTTTTTAAACTTCTTAAAATTCCTAAAAATATATACTAATGTCATAGAACCCTTGCAAAATTATTTTAAATAGATTAAAAAAGCCACCGCTACTGGTAACATCTATGGTTATATTGATTTGTTTAGATGCAGTGAAGTCGTATCATAGGCGTGATTTGCGGGTGGGATGGATGGGACATGCCCCCACCCCTTTTTCTCAGGATCGATATTGTCCCCCATTACTTTTTGAAACATTGAGGCACAGATGTACCTAATACAAATAAAACATCTCCAGTTACGTAGCAGAGCAATCATTTAGTTCGCTATTAATTAAGAGATCTAGCTTAAATCTGTTGTTTTTGAGATCCAGCTGAGCGCTCGTTGCCGCTGTTATCAGTTGCATGGATATACAGTTGTTCTCTTGTGGCTCACGCACATTCTTCACTCGGACGCGCTCTTCAATCCATCGCCGTTGCAGAGACTCTCTATTCGTTCCGGTGAAATCACAAAATAAATCGCACACAAACGTGTCCCTGCTTGATATAGACTGTAACCACTGATGAAAATATTCAGTTTTGATGAGAGAGAGAAAAACTATACGAGTGCGGATTAGAACCCGTAACTTCTGACATGCTTGGCAAAAGATCTACCACTAGACCATTTAAGAACTCGAACGAAATTTGCGGATTGATGCATTTATTTACGGGTTGAGTTGAGAGGCTGCACAGTTTGACCAGCGGCCGCACACCAGGCTGCCGGATGGTGTTGCTAACAACTTGCAATGTATAATTATTATCAGACTGGCCCTTGCGGACACTATCGGACCACCGGGAAAAATCCTGACTCTCTCGATTGCCACTCCGCCCCTGCACGCCATTTAAAATAAATAAATAAATAAATAAATAAATCGATTTTTGGAATTCTATGAATCGATTTTGAATCGGTTAAGCTTGAATTGCGATAAAAATGTTATAGCGCCACCTATGGTCCGATCTCCATAAAATGTTGCATGTTTGTTGATGTGGTCACATATGCTCACCAATTTTTGTGAAGTTCAGAGTTTTTATTTACGATTTATAGGCTTATGAGTGTATTTTGCCATGCCCCTTTTCTAAATCACCCTGTTATAGCTAGGGATGTGACGATTACCAGTTTCACTATAAACCACGATAAAATGTAAAGATGGTTGGTATTATCGTTTAAAAGGTAATTATTAAAACCGGGTTTGATTATCTCTATTTGAATAACTCACTATAAATCCTTCCCACAGTCTGGGACATGCGCGCAAAGTTTTTTTTTTTTTATTAGAGAAGGAATCGCGGAAGGCAGTGTGCGTGCTCGGGAGATTTTTCAGCCTTTTAAGAGGACCGAATGGTCATATTTTGGCATTTACAAAAGTCTTGAGGGAAACTTAATTGAGGATGGTCACCCTGTCTGCAGAACATGCACAAAAAAAGTTGCTGCAAGAGGGGGAAACACTTAAATCTGTCAATCGTCTTATGTGACCATCACCCACTGTTGTATAGCGAACGAAACATGCAAGGCAAGTTAACTTTGACCTCAATAACAAAACTACATCTGGGAAATAATTGGGAACAAAATGTTATTTTGAATTGAAATATTATATCTCACTCACTTGAAATAAACATGAAGCTTCCGCTAAGAAAAAGTTCCCAGCAAGTGGCTTTGAGCCAAACACGAATGAACACGTACAAACAAGACTATTAAGGGTGATATTTAAGAAATAATAATGTATTTTACACTTCTTATACAGATTTTTCTTTGCCACATAATTACGGGGACATATTGAATTTAGATTAATGTTTTAAATCTTAACTTCTAATTCCATTTTGTACAGCTGATTTAATTTTCAATACAATCAAAAACGGAGACGCAAGAGTCAAGACGGCAAGTTGTATTGTAAAGAAATGAGAGAGCGCTTATACATGGATGTGCTGTGTTATAATGCATTGCTATTGACAACAGTCATTATAAGGAAGGAAATGCCACAGAATAGAATTTTGCTTTAAAAAGTGCATAGAGCTGCTTGTTTTATTAGTTGTTTGTTGATTTTCAAATATATATATTTTTTAATGTTTTCAGTGTGAGCATCAGTTCTTTTTGAAGACTTACATCTCGTTTTAACAAAACCGTGATAATATTGATAATCACGATATTTTTGCTCACTATAATCGTGATACGAAATTTTCATACCGCCCTATCCCTAGTTATAGCCATATGAAAAATGCAAAAGTTCAACTTTTTTTCAATAATTATTGACCTAGAGTCCAGAGAATTGTCCTAGACTGGTCTGGTTCCGATTGGGCAGAAAACCAGTTACTAGTTCGCAAAATGTATGTGTGGTGTGTCGAAAGTAGACTAGGCGCCTATCTTTAGGGAAGCGGTGTGGAGAGACGCTTCTGAAATGCGCTGCGTCAGTGCCTGGTTTAAACACAAGCATTCACTAGATTTTGTTGATAAAACCTTGAATCCATGTAAGACACAATGTCATTAGACACAATCCATGTCATTAGAGTCAATGAATCCATGTTATTCAACACAACGTTAACACATGTAAAGGCCAATTATTTTTTTATTTTTGTGCAGTGATGACGGTGACGAGCTCAGACCTGTGGTAGGCGTCATGTGACCACGGTATTGCTATCAAAGAGAACATTATATTTATAAAAAGGAAATAGTTCTTTTTGTAGTTTGTTTCAGAAAGATGAGTGACAAATATGAACAATTGATAACAGTCAATAAATCAAAACAGACATCACCGACTAGTCGTTTCTTTTGGGATGAATGAATGATGAAATGTACAAAAAGAAATGTAATCAGATATTGGAATTGACTCAAAACACAATGATTCAGAATTCCTTCCAATAAACACCTCTACTGTCAATAGTAAACAGTATGTTCAACAATATGAATTGGAAATGCTGGAAAGATGAATAGATTCAGTTGGTCAAAGTTTGTGAATAAAATGACTCAGTTGATCAAAGTTTGTGGATCAAAGGATTCAGTTTAAAGAGTTGTTCAAACTTCTCTCGATCAGTTCAAGTACAAAAAACAAAGTCTGTCCATTTCAGAAGCAAAAATATATCAATCAATCAATCAATCAATCACTTAATCCCATGAATCAAAGTCCTTTGAGTCTGAAAAACAAAAGAAAATTGGAAACATCCTACCAGTTGATAGTTTCAAACAGGTCCATGGGCACCGGTCAGCTCGGCATTTGTGCACATTTAATAGCATCCTCTAGGCAGAAGATTAATCTCCAATGGATTATTTATGGCACAAAACAGGATACTTGCGGATCACGTTCACATAGGAAAAAAAAGTGAGAACAAGAAAACGTCTCGGTTACGTATGTAACCCTCGTTCCCTGAGTAGGGAACGGAGACGTCTCGTCGGAGGAGTTTCCAACGAATTGGGATCACGCTAGGGAGACCAACTGCCTTCGAGTGAACTAAAACGAGCCAATAAACATTGGCATGCAAGATTTGCATTCCGCGCGCCGCCTACCAGTGCGGGTATAAAAGCGGAAGCAAACGCACGCATCTTTGCTTTTCGCTGAGGAGCCAGACGGTGTCCAGTCCTCCGCGAAGGTGCAGCAGCATGGCGAGGGGACGAGACGTCTCGTCGGAGGAGTTTCCAACGAATTGGGATCCCTAACAAAACGCCATGGTGCTGGCCCCTTCCAGCGCCCAGCTTAGCTACCCGCCGGAGCAGTTTCTTATCGTCTTGGCGGGAGCTAGCTAGGAGAATCACACTGCTGTTCTGCATGACCCTCTCAGTGGATATGGATAACACTGGGAAAGCGTGACCAACCTGTAGGAGGGGACGCTGCGGAAGCCCCTGCCCGCCCGAAGGGAGGCACTGGAATACACATGTGTACTAACCCGTGGGGTAGTGAAACACATGGCAGTCCTTGAGGTAGTCCCAGCCCAAGGGGTGGGAGCATACTCAGCAAGGATGACAGAAGGGTCTGTCGAGGGGAAGACACGACGCTAGCCCGGAGGGTAGCAGGACCGTGGAGAAAATGGGTCGCCGAAGGGACCACTGGGGGACACCCAGTCTACACACAACTCCACGAGAGGTAATAGACCTGGCGCCGGGCGATCCGCTTCGCCTGGTGCCGAAGGGGTGATGGAGGAACTCACGAGGTTAACCGTATGTTGGGGCACCAACGGAGCAAGAAGACGCACGTATCCGGCCAAGAGGCGGGAATGGCGTAGCAAGCCGACATAACCTAATTCCTCGCGTTACTGGCCGTAGCGAGTACACGGGAGGAAACAGGTTCAACACGGAGGCTATAGAATCTAGCGAACGTGTTAGGTGTTGCCCAGCCCGCAGCTCTACAGATGTCTGTCAGCGAGGCGCCTTGCGCCAAAGCCCAGGAGGAGGCAACACTCCTAGTAGAGTGTGCCCTCAACCTAGGTGGGCAAGGCACGTCCTGGGAATCATAAGCCTGGACGATAGCATCCACTATCCAGTGGGCTAACCTCTGCTTGGAGACAGCCTTCCCCTTCTGCTGGCCTCCGTAACAGACGAAGAGCTGATCTGAGGTCCTGAAGCTTTGCGTTCTGTCCACGTAACAACGCAGGGCGCGGACGGGACAGAGAAAAGCAAGGCTGGGTCTGCCTCCTCCAGGGGCAGCGCTGGCAGGTTCACTACCTGATCTACAAATGGAGTGGTAGGAACCTTGGGCACATATCCGAGCCGGGGTCTCAGAACAACGTGAGAAAGGCCAGGCCCGAACTCAAGGTACAATTCGTCGACCGAAAAAGCCTGCAGATCCCCTACCCTCTTAAAGGAGGCCAAAGCCACCAGGAGAGCTGTCTTAGTAGACAGGATATTTAACTCAACTGTTTGCAAAGGCTCAAAGGGAGGTCTCTGAAGTGCTCTGAGCACTAGAGTTAAGTCCCAAGAGGGTACGGGGTGCGGATTACGAGGCGGATTTAGCCTTCTGGCACCCCTAAGGAATCTGATGACCAGGTCGTGCTTTCCTAATGACTTACCTTCTACTGCATCGTGATGTGCGGCAATTGCGGCAACATACACTTTGAGGGTGGAGGGAGACAGCCTTCTCTCCAACCCATCTTGCAGGAAGGAAAGCACGACCCCGATCGGGCAAGTTCGGGGGTCTTCCCGGTGGGAAGAACACCAAGCGACGAACAGGTTCCACTTCAACGCATAGAGGCGCCTCGTAGAGGGGGCTCTAGCGGAAGTGATGGTGTCTACCACAGCCTGTGGTAGGCCACCTAGAACCTCCGCGTCCCGTCCAGGGACCAGACATGAAGATTCCAGAGGTCTGGACGCGGGTGCCATAGGGTGCCCCTTCTCTGAGAAAGTAGATCCCTCCTCAGAGGAATGGGCCAAGGAGGGGCTGTCGCGAGGAGCATGAGTTCCACGAACCAAGTCCGGTTGGGCCAATACGGCGCAACAAGCAGGACCTGCTCCTCGTCCTCCCTGACCTTGCACAAAGTCTGTGCGAGAAGGCTCACTGGGGGAAACGCATATTTGCGAAGGCCCCGGGGCCAGCAGTGTGCCAGTGCATCCGTGCCGAGAGATCCTTCGGACAGGGAATAAAACAGCCGGCAATGGGTCGTGTCCGGAGAGGCAAACAGATCTATCTGAGCGGCTCCGAAGATTCCCCATATCCGCTGGACCACCTGGGGATGGAGTCGCCATTCTCCCGGAAGAGGCGGCTGCCGTGAGAGCTCGTCGGCTACACGGTTGAGCGCACCAGGGATGTGAATGGCCCGAAGCGACCTCAGATGCTTCTGACTCCATAGGAGGAGATGGCGGGCGAGTCGCGACATACGACGGGAGCGTAGACCACCTTGACGGTTGATGTACGCAACGGTCGCAGTGCTGTCCGTACGGACCAGTACATGTTTGTGCAGAAGCAGCCCCTTGAGGCGGCACAAGGCTAAACGTACTGCTTGCAACTCTAGGCAGTTGATGTGCCAATGCAGTTGAGGCCCCGTCCACAGACCTGAAACTGCATGCCCGTTGTACGTGGCCCCCCACCCGTTGGAAGAGGCATCTGTGAACACTACAGCATGCCTGGACACCTGGACTAGGGGAACTCCGGCCCGTAGAAACGCAGGGTCCGACCAAGGAGTGAAGGTTTGGCGACAGTGCGGGGTAATGTTGACCCGGAACGTGCCGCTCTGCCACGCCCATCTCGGGACTCGGTCGTGAAGCCAGCGCTGAAGCGGTCTCATATGAAGCAGGCCGAGCGGCGTTACTGCGGCTGCGGCTGCCATATGCCCCAGGAGCCTCTGAAACTGTTTCAGTGGGACCGCAGACCTGCCTTGAAAAGACTTGAGGCAATTGAGCACTGACTGGACGCGCTCCTCGGTGAGGTGCGCGGTCTGGCCGACCGAGTCCAACTCCATACCGAGATAAGAGATCCTCTGTACGGGGCAGAGTTTGCTCTTGTCCCAGTTGACCTGAAGACCCAACCGGCTGAGGTGCTGGAGCACAAGGTCCCTGTGTTCGCACAACAGATCTCGCGAGTGAGCTATTATCAGCCAGTCGTCGAGATAGTTGAGAACGCGAACGCCATGTTCTCTCATGGGAACAATGGCCGCCTCCACGACCTTCGTGAAGTCACGGGGCGACAGGGCCAAGCCGAAGGGTAGGACCTTGTACTGGTATGCCCGACCCTCGAACGCAAAGCGTAGAAACGGTCTGTGACGAGGAAGAATCGAGACATGAAAGTACGCGTCCTTCAGGTCGATCGCTGCAAACCAATCCCGGGGACGGATGCATTCGAAGATGCGTTTCTGCGTAAGCATTTTGAACGGGAGCTTGTGTAGGGCCCGATTCAAAACTCGCAGGTCCAGGATCGGTCGTAACCCACCGCCTTTCTTGGGTACGATGAAATAAGGGCTGTAGAACCCAGACCTCATCTCGGCTGGAGGGACCGGCTCGATCGCGTCCTTCGCCAGCAGGACGTCGATCTCCTTCCTCAAAACAGGGGCATCGACACTTCGTACACTGGTGAAGCGGATGCCCCTGAACTTGGGAGGCCGGCGGGCAAACTGAATTGCATAGCCGAGCCGAATGGTACGAATGAGCCAGCGGGACGGCCTCGGAAGCGCTAGCCAGGCTTTGAGAGACCGTACCAACGAGCCCACACGAATCACCGGCGTACCCGCGGAGGGGCAGCGAGGTGGAGGGCAGGCTCCACCAGACTCCGGAGGCATTACTGCGGCCGAGAGAGGGGTCTGCGTGTGCGGAGCAACACCTACCTGCTTCCACTGGGGGGCAGGCAACAGGGAAGGCCTGGAGGCGTTCAGCTGCTGACTGCCCTGAGGCGAGGGAAGGAGGGGAAATGAGGAGGGAGGCCCGGAGGCGTCGAGTCCGGATTTCCGCACCTCCTTGCCCAGCGGGAGACGAGAGCGACGAGGCCGTGGCGGCGTCACTGGCGTCTGAGCGCTGGGGAGAGGGGAATGAGAGCGGCGAGGCAACGTGGCGGCGCACACTGTCATTCTGGCCCTCTTGGACGGGGAAGACAGAGCGGCGAGGCACTTGGCCGACCTCGGCTGCCAGACTCGGCCGTGAGTGACCCAGAGGAAGCAGAAACTGCTCTTTTATTGAAACTTTGGGTACAGAAAGAAAAGGAAAACAAAGATTCTCCCCGCCAGGTGGACGCGGTCTTAGGACATAGCTGCATCGCTACTGACCGTTCCACTGGGGGGATGTCCACGTATCCCTTCACTGCCCCGCCATCGAGAGTGGTGAGGGAGGAGGAGGGAGTCGACCTGTGTCTGGCCGCCAGAGGGGCCAACCACGATCTCGTCACCTCATCTTGCACCTCCGGAAAGAAAGGAACCGGGGCGGGGCACTGAGAACCAGCACGAGCCGCCCCGAGATACCAATCGTCGAGCCGCGAGGGTTCGGGACGCGGTGGAGGATTCCACTCGAGCCCGACACTCGCGGCCGCCCGGGAAAGCATAGCGGCCATTTCCGGATCCGGCTCGGCTAACGTTGCCACACCCGAAGGGGGCAACGCAGTCGGGTCGTCATCTCCAGAAGATGACCGCTCTCCCTCCGATGCAGCAATCGACATCTGGTCCTCCGGCGGAGCCCCGAAGGAAACGACTGGGACCACACGAGGTGGCCCAGCTCGCTCCTCCGGAGACTCCAATGGCAGCGATGCAGAGGAGTGAGGGGCCTGCGGGGGTCTTTCACCCGGCTGGACATTCCTCACTGTGACCCTCAGACCACCAATGGGATTAGCCAAAGTATCCTTTTTCTGAAATGAACCAGAAGAACTAGATCGGGGAATCTCCAAAGGGACTCCCCCTCGTTTGAGGGATCTTAGTCTCGATCTAAGCACTGCGACGGTCATGTTCCCGCAATGAGAACATGACTCGTTCACGAACGCTGCCTCAGCGTGCGCGAGGCCCAAGCACGAGAGACAGCGATCGTGACCATCAACCGGGGGAAGATATCGACCGCATCCAGAAACACACGGATGAAACGTCATCCTGAAAAGGACGCGACCTTCACCCGTGTTACTCTTTTAGAGAAATGGTCTCTTATTGTGCTGAAGCACACAGGGATCAACGCGCCAACACAGCAGGGAAACTGCAAGCCCGCTGCGTGCACTCAACCGATTACCAGCTGTGAAAACAGCTCTTTTGAAAGATGTAGATAGCGTGAAATCACAACCGGCAGCCGGGAGCTCGCGAAGATCACTGAAGCGCCGTCACACCAACACAGAGAGATCCAGAAAAAGAGCAGACTCGTTGAGCACGAAGAAAACACTTTCTTGAAACTCATTCACTCAGAGGACACAACCGGTCGGCTCCGAAGCAAAAAGCAAAGATGCGTGCGTTTGCTTCCGCTTTTATACCCGCACTGGTAGGCGGCGCGCGGAATGCAAATCTTGCATGCCAATGTTTATTGGCTCGTTTTAGTTCACTCGAAGGCAGTTGGTCTCCCTAGCGTGATCCCAATTCGTTGGAAACTCCTCCGACGAGACGTAGGAGTTCCCACGAAATGGAACCCAGCTTTGCAAAACACAAGACAAACGTACAATAATTATGCGCATCTCAAATTACACATTAATCTAACTTTTGGACATTTATAGAACACATCAACACTCATAAATCACTCATTGTCTCAACTCATGATACAATAAGCATCGTTACACGTGGTAGCTTTAGCTTTGGCTAACTAGTTCAGCTCGCGCTGTGATTGCGGCCTACTCCACTTAACTCATATCAAATCATTTCTGAAATTGACATCTATATCTTTCATATGTCTTTTTATATTCAGTTTCCATATAAAAAATAAATCACTCACCAAAACGAGATTGCATCACATATTCACTTAAAGAAGATTATTCAATACAGATTTCCACTCCACTTTTCTCTCTCTGACAACACACCAGCCTGACGCTTCCAAGTGCACTCAATCACAGTTCCCGTTCGATTATGATTATGATTTAGTGAAAGGAGTTTCTGGAGAAATGGTCCGTGTGCTGCGCGTCGTCTGTTCTCATCTGATTCCCTCATCTGTTCACGCTGACAGCGGCGCCGACGCGAACTGTGGGCGGGCCTAATGAAATGGCCATTACTGTTGGCTCTCAGGGCTGTCAGTCACTGCAGCACAATCAGTGATTGGATGAATAGCGTTTCTTTGTAGAACACTTTAATTCTTTCTTTTCTTAACTTTTTCCAACTCTCAAGTCATTTACTGGTGGCCTGGGTTACCCGGGTTACAATTGTATTTCTAAAACAATGGTTCTAGCTTAGATTATTGCCCAGTTGTTTGGTCGAGTGCATAAAGACAAAACATTTAAGAATAAGAATGTGCTGGTGAAAGATTGTCTCTGCTTTGTTTTATAAGAAATATTTCTGTGTCTAGAATTCCTAATTTCCTGTACTCTCAATTTTTGTATAGTAGTGCTAGTCATGATTTTAACACCAGGCATGCATAAAAGGGATGTTTTTATTTTATTTCGAAAACCACTGCAAAACATCGGACTGTAATGTATAGAAGAATGAAACTATGGAAGAATTTACCATTGATATTACACATTTTGACAAGAGACACTCTACACAAGAAAAATTTTAAAAAAATATTTTAAGGAACAGTTAATAGCACTATATATAGTACATTGTTGATTTTGATATTTGGAATGAATGTTAAGTTCATTGACTTAACTTTTTATTGTTTTTGATTAAATGTAGTATTTGTATTTAATTGTTGGGACCCCAGGAAGAGAAGTCTCTGCAGTGGCTAATGGGGATCCAAATAAACTAATAATCTTAGATCATACTTAGGAAAGACCATTTAAAGCCAATACAGGCAATTTACTAAGGAAAAAAAGTTTTTTTTTTACGTTTTTTTTTTTTTTTTTTTTTACAGTTATAGCACCTTGTCTTGCCTGATCTCCACCACTTTTATTAGTAGTCCTCAAAGTGTGCCCATATATATGTGTCAAATTTGTTGTAAATATCTCATTTCGTTTTGAAGTTGAGACACTTATATTTATGAGAGCATAAAAATTATTCATGGGTGTCATTGATTGGATTTTTTTTTTCTCAGTTCCTATCATGATTTTGACATTTGGGCATTATTGTTTAGCTATTTACCTATGTTTTCAAATTGGCTGTTTTTTTGTTGTTGTCTCGATCAGACTAATGGTCTTTGAAGATAACAGCAATTTTTTTAAGCTCTAAATGACACCGTTACAAAAACCAAAAGGAAAAACCTGGCATTTTTGGTATCGTTGGACTCGGCAAGGATTCAGGAGTATAAGGAGGTCACTCCCGTGAAAAAAAGGCTGGCGTGAAAAATCTCAGGCTCCTTCAGGGCATTGTGCCGATGATGTATACTGAGTCTTTTGAGATATGCCAATGTTCTCATAGACTATTAAGGTACCCTGGACAAAGACACTGCATGCCATCTTTCATTAGACCAGTGTTTCTCAACCTCTCCTGCAGGGACCCCCTGACAGGACATGTTTTTGTTTTAACCCTGAAATGGCACACCTGATTCAATTAGTCAGCTGCAGATTAAGCCTTTAATTAATTGAATCAGGTGTGCCATTTCAGGGTTAAAACAAAAACATGTCCTGTCAGGGGGTCCCTGCAGGAGAGGTTGAGAAACACTGCATTAGACTAACCTTTGGATACGGTTATAACCATTTTCATGATTTTGTTCCCTGTTATAGCGCCACCAAGTGGCCAATAGTCACGATTTTTTTCATGTGACCTCAGAATGAGCTCATGAACATGTGTCCCAAATTTAGCAAAAATATCTCTTTCTGTTCACAAGTTGTAACCATTTTAGTAAAAGTGGCTCTGGTGCCATCAAACATTTTGGTTCCTCTTAGCGACCGACAATTGAAATTTAGAATTTTTTTGATGATTATTGACAGTCAGACTCCAGAGAATATTTCTGCAGTGGTTTGGTTCAGATCAGGCCAAAAACCTATGAGTAGTTCGCAAAAATAGGTTTTACACAAAAACGCAATTTACTCGAAATTGGAGCCAAAGGGCGAGCCAATCCGAGGCATGCATCTTGTCCGGCTTGAGCCAAGGATTCCAACGATGTAAAGCCTAGTTCACACTACATGATTTTAAGCCCGATTTAAGCCCGATTTGCAAATCGTTGAGCTCGCCGACAGGTCAGGGTGTTATCGCGTGCAAATCGCGGGGGATTAGCGGGTGATGAATGCTCGCCAATCTGTTAGTATGAAAGAGCCAACAACGCATCAAAGACGCTCGCAGACGCGTCGCCGAGCCTAGAAAAATATCTAGCATGCTAGATATCCAGAGCTGTCGCACGACTCAATCTCACTGATGTCATGAGCAACAGCCAATCAGAGCAAGTAAATAAATACGCGGTAAATACGTAGGGTAAATACGCGGGTAAATACGCGATTTTTGCCGTCAGCCAAACATAAACATGCAGCTACATCTCCGATATAAACATACTGTACTCACCTCCAACTCTCTCTGTAGCACAGACCTGCTGTTTGCATATGCACATCCACTCTTTCGCCCATACTCTTATTTTTTTCTTTTTTTGCGTTTTTTCTCAGAGCAAATCATCGCGCAAACAGTTTGCAGCACTAGTTTCTGTCTGACGTCCATATTCACGTGTTGTGTTCTTCTTCGCTGTGTATTGGCACGCGTGCTGTTTCGCGTCAAGATAGACATTAGACAGATAGATTTGTAGACAAGATAGAATCGTTGGATGACAGAGTTGTTAACTCGTGTAGTGCGTTACCTCCTGTTACGGATCAATCACGTTGTGTCGTGTGGTGTGAACAGCTCAACAACTTGAACACTCCTGATTTCTCAGAGAGCAAGTCATGTAGTGTGAACCGCACAGTTCAGCCCGACGTTTTAAAATCATGTAGTGTGAACTAGGCTTAAGACACTTGAGTCTACGCCTGACGGTTGAGGAGTTATGAGCCGTTTCGTACTTTTTGCCACTGTAGCACCCCCGTCAGGCCGATCGGGGCGGGCCTTGGTGACGTTGTAGGCGGTGTGAGTACTACCACTCCCCAAAGTTTCAAGTCTCTACGACTTACGGTTTGTTCCGCCCGATCAGTTTTATGTGAAGATGTTGCATCATGGGAAAATTAACAATAACAATAGGGTTTCAGCACTTCGTGCTTGAACCCCTAATAAAAGTAAATAAAACTCGCAAACCTGGAGAAGCAAAAGAAAATTGATAAAAGCTAACTGCAGTAAGTTGGAGTGCTGACCCCACATTGCTACCTCCATGCTCATACTTAGACATTGTCAATTATCTTGTTTATGGTATAAGCGCATATACCAGTGAACAATTTAAACACTATAACTATAACTATAACTGCGGGGCTTCGCTGCAGCGTCCAATGGGAGGAGCTAGAGCTCTAGCTCACCCTCGCTGGATCTAGTGGACAGAACATGACGCGCTGTCAAGCCTGTTAATGTTATTGCGAGTTCAACCGTGATGGAAGGACAAGTTTGTTTTGATGTGGAAGATGCTGGCATACATAATAATACATAATGTATTTTTCTCTAATATTTGTCATGATTTTGATAAATTATTTATGGTTTCTGTGACAAACGCGTAGCGACAGAGAGAGAAAGAGCAGATATGCGTTTGCATTTTTTGTGTTAAATAAAAATCGATCTGGCGCTGAAATATGTTGCTTTTGAAATCATGCTGAGTGCTCGTAGTCTACTCCTCCTATTTGGCTGACCTGTGAACGTAATGTGAGGATGAAACGGATTCTGTAGAAGAAGAAGAAGAAGAAGAAAGGGGGTATTTAGGCCTTTCCGTAGCTCAATGTCGCTTTAGATTGTACATTACAATACAATACATTTACATCCGCACACACATTACTAACACATAGATACATGTTTAATGTTTCTAGCTGAGTCTTGAATGTAGCCACAGAGGAGATATTAAGAAGTGTAAAGGGAAGTGGATTCCATAATTTAGGAGCATTAACACTAAATGACCTTTACGACAATAAAGCAGTTCAGCTGATCTGGGACCGAACAGGGCGGTGAGAGTAGCCTACAGTAGATTAAACATAGACAGTAAAAGAAAGAGAGTGATTAAACCTACTGTCTATGGATCAGACAGATGTAGCTCTCACTCGGAAGAGTAATCTAAAGAAAACAGCTCATTTATAATAACACAGCCTCCTCTTGTGGACATTATGTGAACTGCACTCCAATATAAAGTATTGTAGTGAGGAGACCTGTTTATTTGACCAGAACTCAACAACACATAAATTAATATAAAAAAAAAACATTTTTATTTAGAGCCGAGCTTTATGTGCCATAAAATAGATGGCATATGTACATATTAATATATATTACAATATATGTACATATTAATGCTCCCATATAAATTCCTTAAGCATAAAGCTTACACGTTCTGCGTCATTTTAAGAGCTGTGTTTTGTTACAGCTGTGGTTTATTAAGCTTCAGTTTTAGTGTATGTGCAGTGTGCAATTCCATAATTATATATAATATCAAATATATATATATTTTTTGTATATATCATCCAGATTAGTGTACAAATATGAAATTTGATACAAAACCATGTAGTTTATACAGGAATGCTCTAGGCATTTGAATGGACTTTTGGTCATAAAGGTGTTTTAGTTTTGTAATGTTTTGGTGATATGAGGCTTAAATGATCATTTATGTGTTGTAATGCTGTACGTGTAAAAAAAGACATCCATGGTTGAGCAGGATTTAACCGGCACTGGAAGCTTGTGTGTGTGTGTGTGTGTGTGTGTGTGTGTGTGTGTGTGTGTGTGAGTGTGGCACTGGAAGCTGGTGTGTGTGTGTGAGTGTGTGTGTGAGAATGTGGCACTGGAAGCTGGTGTGTGTGAGTGTGGC
Organism: Gila orcuttii; assembly: GCA_026230005.1. Taxonomy (NCBI): domain Eukaryota; kingdom Metazoa; phylum Chordata; class Actinopteri; order Cypriniformes; family Leuciscidae; genus Gila; species Gila orcuttii. The sequence goes on from JAPDVR010000010.1 coordinate 46,607,529, forward strand.
ACTGGAAGCTGGTGTGTGTGTGTGAGTGTGGCACTGGAAGCTGGTGTGTGTGTGAGTGCGAGTGTGGCACTGGAAGCTGGTGTGTGTGTGTGTGTGTGTGTGTGTGTGTGTGTGTGTGTGTGTGTGTGTGTGTGTGTGTGTGTGTGAGTGAGTGTGGCACTGGAAGCTGTTGTGTGTGTGTGAGTGTGGCACTGGAAGCTGGTGTGTGTGTGAGTGTGGCACTGGAAGCTGGTGTGTGTGTGTGTGTGAGTGTGGCACTGGAAGCTGGTGTGTGTGAGTGTGGCACTGGAAGCTGGTGTGTGAGTGTGGCACTGGAAGCTGGTGTGTGTGTGTGTGAGTGAGTGTGGCACTGGAAGCTGGTGTGTGTGTGTGAGTGTGGCACTGGAAGCTGGTGTGTGTGTGTGTGAGTGTGGCACTGGAAGCTGGTGTGTGTGTGTGTGTGAGTGTGGCACTGGAAGCTGGTGTGTGTGTGTGTGAGTGTGGCACTGGAAGCTGGTGTGTGTGTGTGTGAGTGTGGCACTGGAAGCTGGTGTGTGTGAGTGTGGCACTGGAAGCTGGTGTGTGTGTGTGAGTGTGGCACTGGAAGCTGGTGTGTGTGTGAGTGTGGCACTGGAAGCTGGTGTGTGTGTGTGAGTGTGGCACTGGAAGCTGGTGTGTGTGTGTGTGTGTGAGTGTGGCACTGGAAGCTGGTGTGTGTGTGTGTGAGTGTGGCACTGGAAGCTGGTGTGTGTGAGTGTGGCACTGGAAGCTGGTGTGTGTGTGTGAGTGTGGCACTGGAAGCTGGTGTGTGAGTGAGTGTGGCACTGGAAGCTGGTGTGTGTGTGTGAGTGTGGCACTGGAAGCTGGTGTGTGTGTGTGAGTGTGGCACTGGAAGCTGGTGTGTGTGTGAGTGTGGCACTGGAAGCTGGTGTGTGTGTGTGAGTGTGGCACTGGAAGCTGGTGTGTGTGTGAGTGTGGCACTGGAAGCTGGTGTGTGTGTGTGTGAGTGTGGCACTGGAAGCTGGTGTTTGTGTGTGAGTGTGGCACTGGAAGCTGGTGTGTGTGAGTGTGGCACTGGAAGCTGGTGTGTGTGTGTGTGAGTGTGGCACTGGAAGCTGGTGTGTGTGTGAGTGTGGCACTGGAAGCTGGTGTGTGTGTGTGTGAGTGTGGCACTGGAAGCTGGTGTGTGTGTGTGTGAGTGTGGCACTGGAAGCTGGTGTGTGTGTGTGTGTGAGTGTGGCACTGGAAGCTGGTGTGTGTGAGTGTGTGTGTGTGTGTGTGTGAGTGTGGCACTGGAAGCTGGTGTGTGTGTGTGTGTGAGTGTGGCACAGGAAGCTGGTGTGTGTGTGTGTGTGTGTGTGTGTGTGAGTGTGGCACTGGAAGCTGGTGTGTGTGAGTGTGGCACTGGAAGCTGGTGTGTGTGAGTGTGGCACTGGAAGCTGGTGTGTGTGAGTGAGTGTGGCACTGGAAGCTGGTGTGTGTGTGAGTGTGGCACTGGAAGCTGGTGTGTGTGTGAGTGTGGCACTGGAAGCTGGTGTGTGTGTGAGTGTGGCACTGGAAGCTGGTGTGTGTGTGTGTGTGAGTGTGGCACTGGAAGCTGGTGTGTGTGTGAGTGTGGCACTGGAAGCTGGTGTGTGTGTGAGTGTGGCACTGGAAGCTGGTGTGTGTGTGTGAGTGTGGCACTGGAAGCTGGTGTGTGTGTGAGTGCGAGTGTGGCACTGGAAGCTGGTGTGTGTGTGTGTGTGTGTGTGTGTGTGAGTGAGTGTGGCACTGGAAGCTGTTGTGTGTGTGTGAGTGTGGCACTGGAAGCTGGTGTGTGTGTGAGTGTGGCACTGGAAGCTGGTGTGTGTGTGTGTGTGTGTGTGTGTGTGTGTGTGTGTGTGTGTGTGTGTGTGTGTGTGTGAGTGTGGCACTGGAAGCTGGTGTGTGTGAGTGTGGCACTGGAAGCTGGTGTGTGAGTGTGGCACTGGAAGCTGGTGTGTGTGTGTGTGAGTGAGTGTGGCACTGGAAGCTGGTGTGTGTGTGTGAGTGTGGCACTGGAAGCTGGTGTGTGTGTGTGTGTGAGTGTGGCACTGGAAGCTGGTGTGTGTGTGTGAGTGTGGCACTGGAAGCTGGTGTGTGTGTGTGAGTGTGGCACTGGAAGCTGGTGTGTGTGTGTGTGAGTGTGGCACTGGAAGCTGGTGTGTGTGAGTGTGGCACTGGAAGCTGGTGTGTGTGTGTGAGTGTGGCACTGGAAGCTGGTGTGTGTGTGAGTGTGGCACTGGAAGCTGGTGTGTGTGTGTGAGTGTGGCACTGGAAGCTGGTGTGTGTGTGAGTGTGGCACTGGAAGCTGGTGTGTGTGTGTGTGAGTGTGGCACTGGAAGCTGGTGTGTGTGTGTGAGTGTGGCACTGGAAGCTGGTGTGTGTGAGTGTGGCACTGGAAGCTGGTGTGTGTGTGTGTGAGTGTGGCACTGGAAGCTGGTGTGTGTGTGAGTGTGGCACTGGAAGCTGGTGTGTGTGTGTGTGAGTGTGGCACTGGAAGCTGGTGTGTGTGTGTGTGAGTGTGGCACTGGAAGCTGATGTGTGTGTGTGTGTGAGTGTGGCACTGGAAGCTGGTGTGTGTGAGTGTGTGTGTGTGTGTGAGTGTGGCACTGGAAGCTGGTGTGTGTGTGTGTGTGAGTGTGGCACAGGAAGCTGGTGTGTGTGTGTGTGTGTGTGAGTGTGGCACTGGAAGCTGGTGTGTGTGAGTGTGGCACTGGAAGCTGGTGTGTGTGAGTGTGGCACTGGAAGCTGGTGTGTGTGAGTGAGTGTGGCACTGGAAGCTGGTGTGTGTGTGTGTGTGTGTGGCACTGGAAGCTGGTGTGTGTGTGAGTGTGGCACTGGAAGCTGGTGTGTGTGTGTGTGTGTGTGAGTGTGGCACTGGAAGCTGGTGTGTGTGTGAGTGTGGCACTGGAAGCTGGTGTGTGTGTGAGTGTGGCACTGGAAGCTGGTGTGTGTGAGTGTGGCACTGGAAGCTGGTGTGTGTGTGTGTGAGTGTGGCACTGGAAGCTGGTGTGTGTGTGTGTGAGTGTGGCACTGGAAGCTGGTGTGTGTGTGTGAGTGTGGCACTGGAAGCTGGTGTGTGTGTGTGAGTGTGGCACTGGAAGCTGGTGTGTGTGTGTGAGTGTGGCACTGGAAGCTGGTGTGTGTGTGTGAGTGTGGCACTGGAAGCTGGTGTGTGTGTGTGAGTGTGGCACTGGAAGCTGGTGTGTGTGTGAGTGTGGCACTGGAAGCTGGTGTGTGTGTGTGAGTGTGGCACTGGAAGCTGGTGTGTGTGTGAGTGTGGCACTGGAAGCTGGTGTGTGTGTGTGTGTGAGTGTGGCACTGGAAGCTGGTGTGTGTGAGTGTGTGTGTGTGTGTGAGTGTGGCACTGGAAGCTGGTGTGTGTGTGTGTGTGTGTGTGAGTGTTGCACAGGAAGCTGGTGTGTGTGTGTGTGTGATTGTGGCACTGGAAGCTGGTGTGTGTGAGTGTGGCACTGGAAGCTGGTGTGTGTGAGTGTGGCACTGGAAGCTGGTGTGTGTGAGTGAGTGTGGCACTGGAAGCTGGTGTGTGTGTGTGTGTGTGGCACTGGAAGCTGGTGTGTGTGTGAGTGTGGCACTGGAAGCTGGTGTGTGTGTGAGTGTGGCACTGGAAGCTGGTGTGTGAGTGTGGCACTGGAAGCTGGTGTGTGTGTGAGTGTGGCACTGGAAGCTGGTGTGTGTGTGAGTGTGGCACTGGAAGCTGGTGTGTGTGTGTGAGTGTGGCACTGGAAGCTGGTGTGTGTGTGAGTGCGAGTGTGGCACTGGAAGCTGGTGTGTGTGTGTGTGTGTGTGTGTGTGTGTGTGTGTGTGTGTGTGTGTGTGTGTGTGAGTGAGTGTGGCACTGGAAGCTGTTGTGTGTGTGTGAGTGTGGCACTGGAAGCTGGTGTGTGTGTGAGTGTGGCACTGGAAGCTTGTGTGTGTGTGTGTGTGTGTGTGTGTGTGAGAGTGTGGCACTGGAAGCTGGTGTGTGTGAGTGTGGCACTGGAAGCTGTTGTGTGTGTGTGAGTGTGGCACTGGAAGCTGGTGTGTGTGTGTGTGAGTGAGTGTGGCACTGGAAGCTGGTGTGTGTGTGTGAGTGTGGCACTGGAAGCTGGTGTGTGTGTGTGTGTGAGTGTGGCACTGGAAGCTGGTGTGTGTGTGTGAGTGTGGCACTGGAAGCTGGTGTGTGTGTGTGTGAGTGTGGCACTGGAAGCTGGTGTGTGTGTGTGTGAGTGTGGCACTGGAAGCTGGTGTGTGTGAGTGTGGCACTGGAAGCTGGTGTGTGTGTGTGAGTGTGGCACTGGAAGCTGGTGTGTGTGTGAGTGTGGCACTGGAAGCTGGTGTGTGTGTGTGAGTGTGGCACTGGAAGCTGGTGTGTGTGTGAGTGTGGCACTGGAAGCTGGTGTGTGTGTGTGTGAGTGTGGCACTGGAAGCTGGTGTGTGTGTGTGAGTGTGGCACTGGAAGCTGGTGTGTGTGAGTGTGGCACTGGAAGCTGGTGTGTGTGTGTGTGAGTGTGGCACTGGAAGCTGGTGTGTGTGTGAGTGTGGCACTGGAAGCTGGTGTGTGTGTGTGTGAGTGTGGCACTGGAAGCTGGTGTGTGTGTGTGTGAGTGTGGCACTGGAAGCTGGTGTGTGTGTGTGTGTGTGAGTGTGGCACTGGAAGCTGGTGTGTGTGAGTGTGTGTGTGTGTGTGAGTGTGGCACTGGAAGCTGGTGTGTGTGTGTGTGTGTGTGTGTGTGAGTGTGGCACTGGAAGCTGGTGTGTGTGAGTGTGGCACTGGAAGCTGGTGTGTGTGAGTGTGGCACTGGAAGCTGGTGTGTGTGAGTGAGTGTGGCACTGGAAGCTGGTGTGTGTGTGTGTGTGTGGCACTGGAAGCTGGTGTGTGTGTGAGTGTGGCACTGGAAGCTGGTGTGTGTGTAAGTGTGGCACTGGAAGCTGGTGTGTGTGTGTGTGAGTGTGGCACTGGAAGCTGGTGTGTGTGTGAGTGTGGCACTGGAAGCTGGTGTGTGTGTGAGTGTGGCACTGGAAGCTGGTGTGTGTGAGTGTGGCACTGGAAGCTGGTGTGTGTGTGTGTGTGAGTGTGGCACTGGAAGCTGGTGTGTGTGAGTGTGGCACTGGAAGCTGGTGTGTGTGTGTGAGTGTGGCACTGGAAGCTGGTGTGTGTGTGTGAGTGTGGCACTGGAAGCTGGTGTGTGTGTGTGAGTGTGGCACTGGAAGCTGGTGTGTGTGTGTGAGTGTGGCACTGGAAGCTGGTGTGTGTGTGTGTGAGTGTGGCACTGGAAGCTGGTGTGTGTGTGAATGTGGCACTGGAAGCTGGTGTGTGTGTGTGAGTGTGGCACTGGAAGCTGGTGTGTGTGTGAGTGTGGCACTGGAACCTGGTGTGTGTGTGTATGTGGTGTTATCTCAGTCCCTCACGGAGAAGATAAAGCAGAGCAGGAGCAGAACCAGGAGTGTGTGAGAGCGATTCTTGTCAGCAACATTCGGCTCTGGAAAACACACACAACTCGCATCAATTCCTGCTCATTCAACACTAACAATGACTATGCTTACATGTGCATCAATAATGCGGATCATTTCCAATAATCAGAGTGAGGAGTTAAAGTACAATCCAGAAAATCCAGCTTTTAATGTTATTTATATGTGTTTTTAATATGCTTTAAGACAAAGCGTGTGTAAATTCATAAGTCGACAGCATTGCTGAGTATTTTCTCCTTAAAACTGCAGTGAACCAAAGACAGTCTCAAAAACACGGTGTGAAATCGCTGGTGTTTCTGACCTCACAAACTACCTTGTAACCAATCAGATCAACGTGTGATCGTCAACGAGTGGATCTCTGAGCTGAGTGAGTGGAGTTAACACCATGATTCACAGCACAGATGAACTCATACAGTAAGAGTGTTACTTTGCTGCATACTTTGATTTGTTCGCGGTTCTTTAATATCCGCAGTCATTATTGGTGATGCACCTAAAAATATCTCTGTGCAACATTGTCAACATGAACTCAGTTTCTTGCCTCTTTATTGCAAATAAAATCAGCATATGTTTTACTACGATTATGTTTGCTTCAATTTTGAGCCAGAATGCATAAATTTGATCAAAGTATGGTGTTAATTGCAATAATGCATTATGAGGGTGCATGTAAACAAAGTCATCGTCACTTAGATTATAGAGAAGAGGTTTAAATGTTTTTTAAATAAATATAAAATGATGGTGTTTATCTGCAGAATCTTATGTTGACTTACTGTCTCTGTCTGATACGGCGTCTGGATCACAGTCTGTGGAAACTGACACATTTGAGAGAGTGAGTAAAGCAATCGCTTGTTTAGTATATAGACTATAGATTCAGACTATAGTTTAATATATAGTAACTTAAAGGATTTGGTCACTCAAACCAAATATTATTCAGACACCAGATATAATTTTTTATATTTTTTTACTAGTGTGTGCAGGACACTATAGTTCATTTATGTAAGTGAGGAGAGCAAAATAAAGTAAACTGTGACATATTATACCCAAAAATTCTTCATACAGTGACTAACAGTAACATTTATACAAATTTCGGACCAAAAATGATTCGGACACTTTGAGCTGATCATGTTTTCTTCAGTGTTTTTCTGTAATTGCTAATGCACTTTTTACACACAGACTGAACAACATGAAGCATTGCTTGGTCACTGGTTGAGCTAAACTGGTATTATCTAATTGTTTAGTTAAATTTAACAGCTGACAGATATTCAACATAATTCATGTGTGAGAGTCTAACAGAAGGACGGACAAAACCAGTCAAATATCAACTGAGTTCTGCTCATGTTTTATTACCATTTTCTAAACTATAGTGAATAAACTGTGATAATGTGAGAAATGTTGAAGGAGTCTGAATATATTTTGGTTTGACTGTATATTCACGTTTCACAGAATCATTAGAACACAATAGGGACGAGTAAACGCTGTTCAGATTTGGGTAAACTAGTTCTTCAAGCATTGATTATATGATTTGAGATCTTACCCGGCTTTAAACCCCTGTTGACGTAGAGAGGCTCAGACGATGATTTATTATCATCAATAGCATATATTCTCAGTGTGATCGGTACGCCCCACTGCGAGCAATCCGGCACGACCACAGAACAGCCTTCTCCTGTAAACAAGCTGGAGACGGCACATATCTCTTCATGAACTGTGTCTGAAAGATGCTGGACGTCCACATGAACGCTGTGATGTTTCTTCAGCTCATGAACATCATCACCATCACAAGATAAAGCACACTGAACACACTGTCGAGGAGCACAGCCTGAGGATATAAACAATGAAATATTCATATACGTTTTCTTTCAATAAATACTGACATCAAAACACTGCAGAAATAAAATACTCACTTGCACAGTAAAAGATGCATGGCAGTAAAACCAGCGTTTTGTGCCTGAGGAGAACAGAAAAGTGCTGATTATGTGCTAGATCTGTACATGGTCACTTTAAGTGTTTAAATATTGAATAAAGGTTCTATTATAAAACTAAGGTTGCCTAATTAAAACACGAGAGTGAGTAAATAATGACAGAATTTACACTTTGGGAACTGGCCCTTTAAACCATATTTAGGGATTTTTTTTGTGAACTCCCTTTGCCTCTTTTCTTTGTTTTCTTTTTTATGTTCTTTTATATCCTATTGCTTATTTTCTTTATATTATATTATGACTACTTTAAATCTATTAAAAGTAACAATATCCAATGCGTTATGAGGTAAGCTACTAAAACTCTTAAGCCCAATTTATACTTCTGCGTCGAACTCACGCCGTAGCTACGCCGTAGGCTGTGCGTAGCGCACGTACCCTACGGCGTACCCTGACGTGCACCTCTCCAAAAATGTAACAACGCGTCAATTCTACGCGGACGCAAGCGCTGTGATTGTTCTGCTAGAACCCCTCCCTCGGGTTTCACACGCTCCCTCTGCATGTGTAATTGCGCGTAAACGCGGACAAGGACACAGAAGTATAAACAGAGAATGTCTAAAGGCCTCATTATGCTTCTGCGTCAACTCCACGGCGTAGCTACGTCATCACTCCTACGGCGTCGTTGCTGTTTTATGGTTCTGCATCAGGTTGTGTTGCATCGCGGTGCATCTGACCAATCACAGCCCTTGCGATCTGTGGTCTGCGGGGGTACGCCGTCGATTCGACGCAGAAGCATAAAACAGGCTTAAGAAGGGGAGAATTGGCACTGTCTGGTTACTTCCGATTTCTGGACTGGCTGCAGTAACACGTCTCTGTCCATGCGGGGGCGCTCGCAGGCGAGTGCAGAATGAATGGGAGTCAATGTGGTTTCACCCCCAGAAATCCACTTTTCTCAGGATGTAATTTTATTAGTTTTATTAATTAGTTTATTAATTTTATTAAGTAATTTGAAAGTTGCATTCAAAAGGGGGGGCTAAGATAATACACTCAGCTGAAAATTGCATTTTTAAGTTCACTTATCTGTTCTAAAAATCCGTTCAAAAATGTGATGACGTCACATAATAGCAGAATGCTAGCGTGTTCCAGCCAACAACGACCTAACCTGTAAGAAATCGAAAGGACATAAGTACTTGTTCATTCCACTTTTGGTCTATAATCTATATTGAACTTGCGGAATCAAGAATAAAACCTGTTTATTCAACGACAAGCAGGAGAAAGAGACACATTTAACTGTCTTGCTCCATAGACTCCCATTCATTCTGCACTCGCCCGCGATCACCTCCAGTGGAACTCTAATGGAACTGCAATCAAGATGATACACAACGGGGCTAATAGGAAGTGCCAAGGCTCTCCGTTAGACGGGCTCTGGTAGAAATGAAACCGGTGTTGTGCCGAATTTCGACTCCCTGCCAGAATCTGACTCCCCCTCGCGTGCACGCGCAATGACGTCACTACACTAGACGCGGTGGTCAATTACTTTACTGCTCATATGTTTGCTTTGCTAAATGCTTAGGCATGAAAGTTTACTTTTCTGAATAATATGTATTTTTTTATTTTGATATACAAAGATTAACACCAAATGTGGCCTTTATTGTTAATGTTTGTTTGAGTATGGGGAAATACCATAAACAAAAATGGGCTAAAGGAAAACCCTACTTTTTGTTATTTCAGATAGATATGACAAATTAAATTGAGTTACTAGGCCTACTTGGATTCAATAAATAGTCAAACAAAACGCACTAGGTCTCTATGTGAAGCTTTAATGTTATTTATATGATGATCTCATACCTCTTCCTTTTTCTGTTTATATCATTTTTTTCTTTGTTTTAATTGTAGGCTATTATTATTTTATATTGTATATGTTCTTTTACTATTTGTTGTTGACTAAATTTGTGTTAGACTATTGTCATGTTTATTATTTGTAATTTGATTGGCATTTAATAAAAAAAGTAATAGTTTAGCATCTATAGCATCTATAGTTTCCACACCTGTAATCCTGTCTGCATTTAGTGTTTGTATACTCTGTGTGTGTGTGTGTGTGTGTGTGTGTGTGTGTGTGTGTGTGTGTGTGTGTGTGTGTGTGTGTGTGTGTGTGTGTGTGTGTGTGTGTGTGTGTGTGTAAATTAATAAATAACAAATTAATATAAATAGGAAGTGAAATTATAAATGGTAACTATATGTATTTATGCAGTGACACACATAAAATCACTATAATTTTTAAACACAGCACCTGCCGAATTTAAACTCCCCCTCCAATTTCAGCTTTGCAAGAGAAAACACATGAAACTCATTCTGATGACACCTTTTTCCATGGAGGATCCTCTGCAGAAAAGCACAAGTCTTTTATGTAGATTCAAGCAGCACCCGCCAAAACCATACTCCCCCTCCAATGTATCACATTAACACACACAATTATACTGCACCTTATTCAAACTGAGCATTTTCACTGGACTACTTCTGCACCTAAATGAATGTGTCTATATTTATTCTTTCGAAATTGTTTATATGATTATTTGTACTTATATATTTTTTTCATAACTTTATCTTTCACTCTATTATCTTACCTCACAGATGTCTGATTCATCTGAATTAATTTTATTATTATTGATATCATATCATCCCTTGATTCTCTGCTACTATTGGAAACATTAGTACACCAAGACAAATTCATTGTACATGCAAACCTTGTGCAACATTTAAAGTTGTAGGTAAATGTCGAAACGGACAACAAGTGTTATGTCCACTTCAAATGACTAGCCACCCAGTTATACTGGCAAATATCAGCCAGAATGAACTGAAAGTGCCTATTACAATACAATATCAAATGTAAAACACAGAAATTATTTTACCATCCATAATAAGAGGTGTAACCAGCATGAGTTTCATGTGTCTTTGACTTTGCAAACCTGAAAAATTAGGGAAGTATGATTTATATAATTTGCTTACACCTGTGCTTTGGACAAGAAAATAATTCTGGGATTTGATTTAAATAAAATGTACTGGCAGAGTATATCTAAGAATAATCTATGTGCAGAATTAATAACTTATTGCACATGGTATTATTGGGCTGTCTATAGTAGTAAACAGTGCACAATGGGAATAAATGTTAAATATTAACATTTCATATTAAACATAATATGCTGTATGCCAGTGATCGGTTTTTGCAACGCTTTCTGGAAAACACTGATAATTATAATTTATTAAAAAACACCAGTAAAAAAAAAAAAAAAAAGACACCAAACTTTAAGTAACACAAACAGACGAAAAATAAATCAGTCGCACCGACGTCATTGCGCGTGCAAGCGAGGGGGAATCAGATTCTGGCAGGGAGTCGATATTCGGCGACTAGTGTAGTGACGTCATTGCGCGTGCACGCGAGGGGGAGTCAGATTCTGGCAGGGAGTCGAAATTCGGCACAACACCTGAACGAACAAAGAGTCTCCGTAACGGATTGAAGCGCGCGTGCATGTCAAGACTGTGCGTGAGCCACGAGATACACTCTAACCGCGCCACCGATCGCAGGCGGAAAGGAGCACTTTGATCACTTGATTTAAAAAACAACGTATTTCAGGGCTAGATCGCTTCTTTTATTTAACAAACGGACGAAATGAATGGTCTGCCAGTTGAAGATGTTTTATTTATTTCTACTGGTAGCTATCCGTGCCGCGAGAGGTTTTAAAAAGTGGTGGGGACAATATCGACCCTGGCAAAAAAGTGGTGGGGACATGTCCCACCCGTCCCACCCGCAAATTACGCCCCTGCATTTTAAGTAATGTATATCACCCTAACTGTATGTAGGGTAGGCTATATAGGGTTAACACACATAGCACACATGAACAGAAACGGCACTTCAACGGGTCTGATAGCAGACACTTGGACATGTAAGTGCATGAAAGTATCCACTATTAATAACAATGTAAACGCGGTGGATAGGGCTGATAAGAGCTTGCGTTTATTGTCGATGAGACTCGCACACCAGCGCAGAACGCGGAGAGAAACCAGCGCACATTTCACTGACTCCTACGCAAGCATATTGATCAATGAGTTTGAAACGCGACTCAATACATGGTTTACATTCGCGTTTCATAATTTCGTATGCATAACAGGTGACAATTAAAATGCTTAAACACAACCCATATTTCATAGATGCTGCTCTTAGATACTGATTAATCACAAGTCATCAATTTGGAATTATTCTTAAATCAAACAAAAGGGGCTCATATGTAAACGCAGCTAGTGATCCACACATCTCACCCCATGCAGTGGAGGACAGAAGCATCATCATGCCCATTCAAACAGCACCTGTCGTGCCCATGCTCGTGGTCATATTTACCCCTATAAATTGATTTTATATCTACCCAAACCTTATTAAATAGGTAGGCTATACATCATCATGTCAAGTTCTTAATATTAATCGATACACTACTCAGTTATTATAATAATAAGGCACTATGGCTGTTATCAGTAAAATAAAATTAACAAAAGTCATTAAGTCATTAAAAGTCAAAATCTTAATACAGAGGAGAATGCTTTTACACTGCCATTACAATTTCATAAAAGTCGTTATGCGATTAATGTTAAAAATAAATGAATATAGAATATGAAATGATGGAATCAATTAAATTGTATGTTTAAATATGAAACTAAAACAGCCATTAGGTGGCGGTAATATGGGTTGTGTTTTAAGCATTTAAATTGTCACCTGTTATGCATACGAAATTATGAAATGCAAATGTAAACCGTGTATTGAGTCGCGTTTCAAACTCATTGATCAATATGCTTGCGTAGGAGTCAGTGAAATGTGCGCTGGTTTCTCTCCGCGTTCTGCGCTGGTGTGCGAGTCTCATCGACAATAAACGCAAGCTCTTATCAGCCCTATCCACCGCGTTTACATTGTTATTAATAGTGGATACTTTCATGCGCTTCCATGTCCAAATGTCTGCTATCAGACCCGTTGAAGTGCCGTTTCTGTTCATGTGTGCTTTGTGTGTTAACCCTATATAGCCTACCCTACATACAGTTAGGGTTATATACATGACTTAAAATGTGATATTGTCCGCACACCTCTTGCGTTTCGTTTGGTCACACACCACAGGGTGTCACTGTGGCCTCAAAGCTTCAGCACTGCCACACTGAGCTCGATTGCTGATGTCTGAGGTTAAACACGCCCCCCTCATTAGCATACGGACAAATAAATGTAGAAATAAATAAATGTAGAAATAAATAAATGTGGAAATAAATAAAAGTAGAAATAAATAAATGTGAAAATAAATAAATGTAGACATAAAAACATATATACATAAATGAATGTATAAATAAATAAAAGTGGAAATAAATAAATGAATAAATGTATAAATAAAAAATAAATAAATGTGTGAAAAAATACAATTATACATAAATAAGGAAATAAATGTATAAATACTCATTTATTTGTACTTTTTTACATTTCTTTGTATATTTATTTATTTATGTATTCATTTATGTATTTTTGCTTTTTTTACATTTCTTCGTATATTTATTTATGTATTTATTTATTTTTAATTAAGTCAGCTTTGGCATTCCATAGTAGCGGTCGATAGGGCGTCTACCTATATGATGTCTATGTTTCCCTAGTGTTTCGACAGGTGGCATGGTCTGCCGAATCAGCGTTTGATTGACAGGTTCGGGAACAGAACACACAATCGCACATCTGTATAAAAGTCAACGCATCTTGACCCCGCGGGTTTTTGTGAGAGGAGTTTGATTTTGAGATAGCGGGTTTTTGGTGATATAGGCTAGTGACATTTATTGAGCGATTGGTTTAGTTATATTTAGGCTTACATTTAAATTTACACATTGACTGATAGGCTAGAGACAGACAGAGGATACATATGGTGACACATTAATAGATGCATAGATAGAAATATAGACAGATTATAGATTAATAGATGGATACATATATAGATACACAGATAGATTCAGATAGATAGATAAATAAAAATGGAGGCTCCACAGAAGAGAAGAGTACATCTGTGGTGTGGGAGCATTTCCATTTGGAAACCCCAAATAAAGTGAGATATTGTGATCGGCAGCTCGTCTACTGCAACAATACATCATCCATGATGCGCCGTTTGAGGAGCACTCATCCTGCCATTTTGCAGAGGCAGAGGATGGTAGTGTTCCCCCTGTACCTAGGCCTGCTACTGACACTGCTGGGCCATCTGAGCAAGTTATGCAATTGTTTGAAATATAATTATAATTGAAATATAACAACAAACTGTTGGGACACTGTTTAGAAAGTTCATAGGCCTGTGTCAACCCCCGACAACCTAACGTCCCAATCACAACTGCCAATCATGTTAAAAACAGCTTCACTGTGAATATATTATATGTTGTCAATATAATATAATATTTTGTGAATATACATTTTATAGGTCTATATATGAGTACCCAATCTACAGCCAAGACATTATTTTGGTTTTCCGAATAGATTTATGGATCAAAAATATATTTTCATGCCAGAAACAAGTATCCCTTGTGAGAGGATTTTTTCAAAGGCTGGAGAAATTATCTGTAAAAAAAAGAAGTAGGCTGAGTCCTTCCACAGCAGAGAAATTAATATTGTTGAATGCAAATCTATAAAAAAGTGAGACATTGTGGCTTGATTTCTTTTATTAATATAAAATTTTCATGGCCAAAATAACATTATGCGCAGTGAGAAGCCTTTACAAGCTTCACATATTAGAAAAATACTAATAATAAAATAACTAATAATAAAAAAAATGTAATGGCTCATTGTCAATATTGTTTCAGATCAACACCTGCAAGTGACCACTAGGTGTCGCCGTTGAGACGGTGTCGGATTGTTTCGAAGCCTCGACACAATACGGCACATTTGCTTCGACTGTTTCAGTGTTTCACAAAGCCTCGATCTGCCCACCACTACAGTTAACAGTTGTGCTCAGCAACAAACAGTGTCTACACCAACGTAACATTATTTATACAAGCTTTTAACAACAAATATAAATAAAATGGGTCAGTTTTGAAATAAAGCACAAGCGAACAGCAGCAGCAATGAACAGAATCAACAAACAAATCCAACCGAGAATAACAAGCCTTCGTCCAGTGACATCAGTGGCTTTATCCTCTTATTTTCCTTGAAGACAATCCCATCGGAGCCGTCGTCAGCACAGGTGATCTCCCTCAGCTTTACCTGTACAGAAGAGACACGACCACTACTGCCCCCTACTGGCCTGACACACCACATACACACATATCAAACACAATTACACAATAGCAGTAACAACAGTTTGACACGTTCACAGTCATCAGTTGGATTAAATAGAAAAAATAATTCCTAGATCATGTACAGTATTATATTTTTAAGGCTGCTGTACATTAATAGTAAATGCAGATACAGTAACAGATTCCTGAAGTAGAACTGCAGCACAAATGTTCATACGTACTGACAATTAAATATATATTGCACAAATATGTTGAAAGATTCCTCTGCAGGAAAGGGTTTTGTTTTAAAGGAGAATAAAGCATATATTGCTGGACTCGGTCGAGAACAACTAACATGACCAATGACCAAGTCCAATACAATATAAAACTGTGTAGAGACTGAACTGGAGAACTACAGCACTAGATCATCAGGATCCACAGATCCTCAATACTTCTGATCCTGAACTCAGTGCTTTCATCATTCAAGTAACACTACAATTAATCTCTGGCGAAGTCTGTGAATCCCGAAAGCAGCCAGAACCATCTGAACCAGAACCTGAACTCAAGTTCCCCCTCAAGTAATCTCTGTGCAGACGTCTGTATATCATGACAGCAGCCAGAACCAGCAGAACCAGCAGAACCACAGTCAGTCCAACCGGCAAAATCCAATGATCTACAGGTGAAGGGAAAAGTGGAAAGAGAGTTTTTTAATATTTTGAATTCACTGTTTAAGATCTTCTGTAATTCTCTCATGTTTTACTCACTTCGATGTTCAGTGTCGTTCAGATTTCCCTTCGAGTCTAGAACAGATTCTGTACAGAATATTGAAAGGTTATTCATGCAGTTTAGTATTAATTTACTGATTAAACATAATATTTCTGCTCATCCAGTGATCTTCTCTCACCTGTGACTGTGACTGTGATCAAGGCTTCATTATTAGAGTCCAGAACTCTGTATGTTCCAGTGTCAGTGACTGTAAAGTCATGAATGATCAGAGTCTGGTCACTGATGATCAGTCGATCACTGCTGACCCCGTGACCTCTCCTCCACACCTCTGTCCAGCCGGAGCGAGAGTTTCTCTCCACTTTATCAGCGTTGATCAACACAACATCCAACTTCAGATCCTCTCCTTTCTTCACAGAGATCTCATCTGAGGACAAACACACACATTCATCCTCAATCACAACTATAATAGTGTCATTTAATCAAGGCCATAATCACATATTTAATATTGGAGGATCAGATGAAAACATTGGAAAAACTCAATCCACTCTGAATATTAAGTTTGTCCATTCAGTGTTTCTGCTGTTTCTAGTCCTGCATGCAATACCAACACTATTACAGGAAATCCTGAAGCACAAGCTGATGTTTGATCAGTTTTGACTTTACCATGAATATGAAGATGATATTCCCTGATCTGTCCCTCCACTTCTCTCTGATCATTATTGTAATACACATGTAAAAAGTATTTCCCAGCGTCACTGTAGATCAGATCCTTGATGATGACGTCACATGATCCTTCTTTACACACTCGACCGCTACTTTTTTTCTTCTCACACACAGGGATGTTTTTCGATCGACTGAATAATCTAATATCCACAATCTCTCTGTCCTCAGATTCACATGATAGAGTGACGATTCCTCCCTTTATTCCTGACACAGGTTTAGTGGAGGATCCTGCAAATACACACAGTAATATTCACTCAATACACAATATCAATACTGAAAAATAAATATTCTGTCTATATTCTTAAATCAACATGATTTTAAATATTCTAGTGTTATTTTATTCAACTGGATTAAAATAAATAAATAAATACATAAAGAAGACTAGAATAATTAGTAGCTTTAACTAGTTGAACTAGAACTTTCAGCTTGAACTAAAAAACGATAATTAATAACATAAATGACACTGACCGCTATAACTGATAAAGCACAGAAGAAGAAGAAGAATCATCCTGATGAGAAAACAGAAAATTTGTTACGTGACAGACACACACTACATTATACACTCACTTTCAGTTTATTTAAAGATATTCATCCACGTGTGTGTGTGTGTGTGTGTGCCCCTAGTTTAACTTTATTATGTGTTTGTAGAAGGTGTTTTTCTGCATGTTTGGTCTGAGTTTGTTGCAGTTTCACTGTTTGTCCAGCAGGAGTCGCCAGCGAGTGGAGATTCGAAACAGTGAATCATTTTGCGAACCAATTGGTTCAATTGATTCGAAGCTTTTCAGTCTTAAAGGTGATGATACACAGCACAGGGCAACTTTTTGGGCGAAGTTGCCGTCAATGGGCAACCAGATGAGACACAAGGCCCACGACCGATCTAAATTATCCAGATAGAAATGTATTGTCCATTTTCAATGGGAAAGTGCCCAAGCAACAATCGCTCGGCAACATTGCTCAAAAAGTTGCCCTGTGTATCATCACCTTTACTTTACAGCTCTGTTACTTTCTCCTCCTCTAGAATATGCTCTTCTCTCCTGGATGTAATGTTGCCAGAAGTTTCAGCCACTAGACTTTCACAATTGACTGACGAAATAACATCGTAGCCTATACTTTAATTTGTAAAGAAGTTACGGATTCGCCATTATATTTCATGAGATAGTATTTTCAAGTTATAATTTTGAATTATTTTATTTACTGACCGCTACTGATCATCAGATATCAGCGATATCATGCTATAATCATCGATATGGATTTTGGGCACTGAACCGGTAGAAACATACATCAGCGCGTATGCAGGTTTAGTTTTACACAAACAGACACAACAGTTGGTATAAGAACATTAAAACTCATAAGCTGGCGTTATATTTAAAATATGAAAACTTACATGATAAAAGTTCTGCATGGTCCTTATGTTCAGCCAGGCTTCATCAAAACGGACAGCTCATGGACCAGTGTAACTCAGTTCCAGCTTTAGGTAATGAGGCGTTGCCGAGTTTGTCGTTCCTCCTCTCTCTCTCTCTCTCTCTCTCTCTCTCTCTCTCTCTCTCGGCTCAGTCGGCTGTTTTTAAAGAGATCCGCATATCAAGCGCCTTTACATTTATGGCAAACCGTTTTAACATTTAATCCTGAAACGCACTAGTATCTATTTTCCTTCTACTACTATTTTTATATACTAGCAAAGTAGCAATTACATTTGGTTCTAGGCTACTTATTCATTAGATTGTTCTTATTTATTAGATGGTACTTTATTTTATTTATAGATTTATTAGATGGTGTAGCCTACTCGTAATGCGTTATGACTTTCTCAGTTTGTGTAAATCTATTTAGGGTTCAGAGTATTTATTTTTTCCCACATTAATTTCCCACATGACTAATACAATTATGTGGTGTTGTTTCATTAATAGTGTACACTTTTCTAGATTTACCCTGAAAGATTGGAAGTGGAGTTCACTGTAACATGACCATATGACAGATTCAAATGTTATCTGATCTAATAAAAAATATATACAAGACAAACTAAAATATTTTGTCAATGAAATACAATTATTTATCTTTTCATATATATAAAATAATGGAATTTTTTAATATTAATACAAAAAATTTAGTTTGACAATAAACACACTGGAAAAGCTAGTGTTTCAGAGCTACGCGCTTGAACCCCTAAAAAAAGCATGTTGTGGCTTGTAAGATAATAAATGTTACAAGATACTAGAGTCTAACTCCGTGTGCTAACCAGACGCGATGCGACAAGATTTCAGTGACAAATAATTTGTCTGTCCACGTGACTGCGAGATGCGTCAAAATCCTGAGAGTAATCCTGACGACACTCGCAAGAAAAGGGATAAGTATACGCTACATAATCAAATTCACAAATATTACACCATTTAAACATTATTAAAAATACATGGGCTACTGAGTTACTAAAACAATCTTTGTCAAAGAATAGGGGAGACCGGGTATGGTTGTAACACAGGGAGAGTTGTAACACCACCATTTCTACCACTTAGGGATAAGATAGGAGTCATGTAATCATTTCAGTATTTACCTACTTCCTCCACGATACTGCATGTCAAGTCTGGAAACCGACACATTCTGAATTTATAGAGAAAAAACTGATTTTGAGGTAAGAAAGTAAATTTTTTGACCAAGACTATTTTTTGTCTAGTATCTAAACTATTGCAGATACAATAGTTTGACTTATATTATATTAAAATGTAGCTTCTTAGGCAACATGTGATGCAGTTTTCCCCTGCTAATTTCAAACCAGTATGCTAATACAGCTAGCTAAACAGTGACTGACAGGGGTGGGGTGGGTTGTAACACTTCTTGAAAAAGTGTTACAACCATCCCCTATCATACAACTGATTGATTTTAATATTTTTACAGAATGCCCTTACAGAAGGGCAAGTCAGTTAGATCAGCTGCAAAGGTACATGGGACCCTATGCAGTCTCTGGGCCACAGCTTGCACTCCAGGGTTACCGGCATTCATTTGTCAGCACTGTGACTCTGATTAAGACACACACACACACACACACACACATATTGTTTTTTTGTTAGAAATTGTAGTATATTTATCAAGTATACTGTTAAGTAATTTCGTTCAAGTAGACACAATTACATACACACACACACACACAAGTTAATCAGACAGTCTGTTCCAGAGAGGGAGTGAGACTGTTCTTTTATGTCAATAAACCTGTTTTTGAAACATATCATATAGCGTGGCATCCATTTTAGCTTCTTCTTTGTAATTGTTACAACCCCGGTATTGGGTTAGGTTGTAACAAAGGTACAGTATGTATTTGACACCAACTCACGAGGTTTGTGATATTCTTGTAGGGGATTGAATTGGAGCCATTTGTAGTGAACAAATGTGGGTACTTTGTATAAAAATTTGAGAACTCTAGCTATAAAATTCAGTGAGTTATAGTTACTGAAGCAAAAAGTGTTACAACCATACCAGGTCTCCCCTACACTTGTTTGTTCACCATTTGAACGTTCTTGTTTCCATTTGTTTAATTTCAAGATCTGAGATGAATTATTTTACAGCTAAGTTGGAGCGCTAAATGATATTCAAAGTCACATTACATGCTTTTAACATTAAATAAAGCACATAAACAGTAACTGAGATTATTATTGCCAAACTTTGTGTCTGTTGTTCCAGTGCGACGTTGCAGAAAAATAGAAACCGTTTCTAAAATAGAATTGGCGTGTGTCGTCGTCGCGGCTGGTTAGGACAAAAACTCTGATTAACATGGAAAAGACGCCTTTTATCGCGCGTCTTTTAGGACACGGTGTAATAAATAATGACTAGTTCCTAATGAGGTAGTACCTAATAGCTAATACTGTATCTATTAAATAGGTAGTATTTAATTAAAAACAATAGTATTTAATAAATAAGTACTAGTATCAATGAATACTTAATATATAATAAAATTTAAGCTTATCTTACTAATTAGTTAGCATGAAAACACAAGGAAATACTTTTTAATATGTTTAATATGACATTTTTTTGCATGTAGGCTACATCATAAAAACTTGATGGTTTGTGTTTGATTATTGGTAGTTAAGTAGATCTAGAAACCAGTTAATGCAGTTATGAGGATGGCCCTTTGAGTATTAGCATACTGAGCAGAAATGTAAATGTAAAAGTACTAGTACCTATTAAGTTCAGGATATCTTTAGTCTAAAAAGAAGTATAATTAAAAAGGTTTTCACTATTGGAATGAGCATTAGTGTCTAATAAAAAATAATTAGTACCTAATTAATGAGCTGCAGTATCTTTATAAAGGTACTTTTAAAGAATAAGCACTAGTATATAATGAATAGATAGCCTACTAATATCTATAAAAAAATAAGTAGACTAGGCTACTAGCAGCATTAAAATAGCCTACATATGTTCTAAGGATTAAATGTTAAATTGGCTTGCCACATCGAGGGTGCATATGGACTGCAAAGGGGGGGGGGGTGTAACGAGTATAAATAAGGTGTGGCTCCTTTAAATCCTGAAACACAACAAGTCTGCGGTCGGCGGTCAGTTTTAGCCACTGATCTATATAGAATGACTGGATAGCTCATGACATCATAAACAGTGAAGCCACCGCACCGCCATATTGGTATTCCCTAGTGAGCTCACGCGTTCTATTGAATCAACAGGAAATTTTATGATTTGACTGAAAAAACATTGCCTAACGAGAGACAGTTTTTAAATCTAAAGTATCCCTGTACATTCTCACAACGCAAACATCCTAAGCATTTAAATGGGTATTTGTTTAAAGTCGGAAATTTTTCCAGCTTATTAAAAAACGGCAATTTCTTTGCAAAAGTAATAAAAAGCTGTATGAGAACACTGGTCGGCCTTCACTGAAGAGATATCTTCACAGGTAATAAAAACAGTTTGATACTATTAATTATATAGTGAATGCTAAAGACCTATATTTTTGTGAATTGGTGAATATTCAGGTGAATTTTGTTTAGTGGCCACAAATTAATAATACCTCAGCACGTTATACTAATTTGTTCCCTCGTTTTACTATATTGTGGCCACGTTGTAATTCGTTAAATCAAAATGAGGGAGGGAATTAGTTCAACGTGTCCACGATTTATTAAAACGAGGGAACAAAGTCGTCTTAACAACGAATTATTTAGATCAGTGGACAGGGCGCATAAGAACGAGCAGAGAAAGAGAGCCCCGGCCGCGCGCGCGCGCACTCTCTCACCGCCTTCAACGAGGTCGGAAGACCGATTGTGTTTTATAGATTAGTAGTTTGTTCATATAAAGTGTTTGCTTAGCAAGTACATGTTCAGGAAATGCATAATACAAATTGTATGGGTTAATGTAACGGTAAACGGACTCTGCATAAAGCTCTTTTGAAGCTGTTAAATGGTGTCGCTATTGGACACTTAATTGTGATTATTGCTGCTCTGATGTTTCTTATAGGCTACTGTTGACTGTTTTATCGTTGCTTGTTAAAGAAGCAGCAGCATTACCGTTACTCTTGCCTCGGAGAAAACAAAACGGGCATAGCGACAATTTTGCATATAAATAACTACTTATAGGGCTTGAATTACAACATGTGGCAGTTTTTCTATTTCCTTTTGTGAACGTCGTTTTACACTTGTATGCTGCTCAGCGGTTGGTTCATCTTTAAAGTGCCGTCGGGCCTACCAATCTCTGTATAACGGCCGTTGGAGCCCTCTGCTGGTAGGGAATCGTAAGATGGCCGCTCGAACGCTTCCGGTGGCTTCGCTTCTCTGCCTGATGGCAGTTTAGAACGTCATGAGCTATCCAGTCATTATATTCACAACTTTCCTGCGAGTCTTATTGGGCGTCGCCATGACACACGATACTTCCTGTTGACGGTATCTAAGTTCCGGTTTAGCCTTAGCAGGGAGACAGACGACAACAATGAAGCTAGCAAACAAGGGACACTACTCGCGGCACAAACAAAAGGAGGAAAACTGATTACTTATAAATATTAAATGTGACAGACTACGCAATGGCTCCTTGTGGCTCAACGTGTGCCGTTGTCGGGTGCACAAACAACACGCGAAAACTGAAGGACTTTATGAACGGGATCTGTTTCCAACATAAACGGACCCGCTTGACCTGTTGCCCAGCACCCTACGCACTCCATTCAATGCCGAAGGACGAGACAAAAACAAGAGAATGGTTAGCGGCCCTAAAGCTAAAAAATCCACCGAAGAGAGTTTATGCCTGTTCTTACCATTTCATCGACCACAAACCAACGGAGCTTCATCCGAATCCGGAGTTATTCCTGGGTTATGAACGACAGCCAGTTAAGAAAAGGCGAAAACTCATCAGGTGCCAGGATAACTTGGAGGTAGCACTACAAGCTAACAGTCAGACTTCAGCTTCGACCAGCAATACTGAAGTGCAGCACGAACAGGAAGAGTCTCGTAAGTAATGTGACATCTTTATATTATATATTTTTTTAATTGCCCAAATGTAACCTAATGCTGCCGCACTGCTGCGCTCAAGTTGGCTAAGTGTTGTGATGGTTCAATAAAGTAGGCTATCTATCTATCTTTTCTGGGTTTCCAATTTAACTTACCCAGTTTGTGTTTAAATTGCTTACATAGATTACAGCGCATGCACCCACTTCCACTCTGACACAACTCCGGAGATTTCATTCTTGGATGAGCGGCAAACATCCACAACCCATGAGGATGGTAAGTTAGCCTAATACATTGTTTGTTGTTCAGTTAGATTCTAACCTGTATTATGCAAAGCTATGTTGGTCAACTAGGTCAACCAGAGATGATAATGATTTGTCTAGATGGAGGCTATAACGTTTTTTTAAATAAATAAATACATAAATAAATACATAGATTAATAAAGAAATAAGGTTTAGGCACCCCTGGTAATTCAGTTTATCATCTGCTGGGTGATTTTGAAGCAGTAACTTCCTTCGGATATTTTGTTTACAAATAGTGACATTTGAGATATGAAATTGCATTTATAGAATCAACTTCAACAATGTTATATAAAAACAATACTACAATAGTAGGTGCAAAAGTTACAACAGCCTGTAGATGCTTCCTCTGGTCTCAGTGCTTAGTCCCTGTTGTCTGCACAGAAGATAAACTGAAATCTTAGGAATGAACAGGGGTGCCTAAACTTTTACATAAAACTGTAAGTAGTATTGGTATAGCTATAGATAACATGACTTAACTTGCCACCTGCTACTGAAGTAGTAGAGCTCAACATTAGGCCTGAAACCTGATTTTGATTTTCATTGTCAACTTAGATTGCAGTGGGGACACCTCTTCTGACACAACCATCAGGACAGCAACCAAGTGTTCGATACAGACCCAGTGGGAAGACCCTGCCTTGCTGCATCATGGTTATGCGAAGCTGGCCACCAACACTAAAGAAGTCCATCATCAAGCAACACAGTGCAGTGTGGCGCATAATATTCTTCTCAATGATTCAGACTCATTACTGTACACTGGCATTCCACTTCAAACATTTAATACTCTTGTTTCGGTGCTTGAACAGTTTGCGGGGTCTTTTAAAATGTCTGTAAGAGACCAAGTCCTCCTAACATTAATGAAATTAAGATTGAACCTCATGATTGGTGATCTGAGCAGACGGTTCTTCATATCAGAGAGCTTGTCAAGTAAGATTATATCTTACTGGATTGACAAATTGGAGGAAGTTACAAGAAACCTCATCCCTTGGCTTCCTCGGGAAACTATTCGGGCGACTATGCCACAAGCTTTTAAAACTAAATACCCCAACACAACATGCATTTTGGATTGTAGCGAAAGCCTTTTACAAAAACCAAAAAACCTAGACTCAAGAGGAGAGTCCTATAGCCATTATTATTCCCATAATACAGTTAAGTACCTTGTAAGTATTGCTCCATGTGGATTGATAATGTTTGTCTCTGCAGCTTATGGTGGACGCTGTAGTGACAAGTTTATTACTATGGACTCTGGGATTCTGGAGTACTTACAACCGGGTGATGAGGTCATGGCAGACCGTGGATTCACAATTAGAGACATACTCTTCGAAAGGAAAGTTAACCTAGTCATACCCTCGTTCACAAAAAAAGGTGCACAACTCACTGAAGAACAGGTCACTTCCACTAGAAGAATTGCAAATGTTAGAATACACGTGGAAAGGGCCATCAGACGCCTAAAGGTGTTTAAAATCTTATCACAAGTAGTGCCTATTTCCCTGGTCCCAAAAGTAGACAAAATTCTACGTATATGTTCTGCCCTTGTGAATTTGCGGGGTGATCTCATTCGTGACGGCGAACAATAGGTCACTTCATGCATTTAAAAAAAAAAACTAACGGGGAGAGTTCAGTGCAGCTTCAAATGAACTCCAGAATTGTAATGTAGAGGTAATGAAATCACATTTAATATTTGTAATTGTTGAAATGTTGTCCATGTCAGACATTGTCAGTATACATTTGATTATTTTTTTATCAACATGGAATTAAGTGAGTTGTAATAAACATGAATTAACATTTCATTGCTGTAAATTGAATTATTTTCAACAGTGGGCACTAACAATGGCACTTGGTCACATTTGTCTTTCCTTACTCTCTCTTTACATTTTCCTCACAATTTCAGTGTATCTCCCATCAAACTTAAGCCGCCCCTCAGCAAATTCATCAACAAGTTGAGGCAGCATGGATGAGAAGTAGAATGCTCTCAACCGTTTCACCTGTTCTGTGACAAACAGCTCATCAAATGGTACACTAAATACCAAACTCTCATCTGGTGTCCAGATCATCAGTCTGGCTGTCTTGAGACCTGTGCAAAACATTCCTAGTTGGACTTGCATGTAATAGCCCCGGCTACCAGTTTTCTGAACCTCAAGTTTTCCATCCACTACCTTAAAATCACTGAATCTCTGAGATAACAGTTCACTGAGTGTCTGGTGATTTTTATTTGGGACGGGGCATTTAATCTCTAAGAGCTCACAGGAGTTGATGATTCCATCCGGACTTGCTGATAACCATGGCTCTGCCCCACATACAATTGTGCCTGTGTGTGTTATGTTCATTCCCTGTTCTTTCAATTGGTTGCAAGCTGTTTCTTCATTTTCTTTCCCATAATTAGTGGCATAGTTACCACGAAAGCTGGGGTAAAAGTGCTCACACAAAAACTTTTCACTATTTGTGCCTGCACGTACAGGCACCTTCTTTGCTGAACTGGCTGTGATTCTAAGTTTCCTAGAACTGTGCCACAGATCAGATGCACTCTGCCCCCTCGTCTCAAGTTCTAGTGTATCAGCTTGTTTGCCATCCATACTAACATAAGCCTGGTAGAATTTTTGGCATTTCACACAACTCAGATCATTGTCATGATTTTGATGTGACAAAATTGTTAAATCATTGATGGTTCCCTGTTCTTTTGAACTCCCCTTTTGTTCTGCTGATGGAGTGGCATTGTAACACTTTTCCAGTAGTGTATTCTTGAGAAGAAATAGAGGTTTTGTTAGAGATTTGTCCACACTCTCTCTAAAGTCTTTGTGGGACTGATACTATGGTGTGTTTGGGAGCTGACTGCCAACTGCCCTAGTCTCTTCCTCATACTCATCCTCTGCCTTGTGGTGCCTAAAATGAATCTGGCTCAGACGCTTGGGCTGAAGGTTCTTGGATGTTCCTTCATTCCATCTCCGCTGTGTGTCAGTACATGCAAGCCCTGTCTTTCCACTAACCACTGCATTCTGGACCTGAATCAGCCATAACATAATGTTGATGGCATTTTTGTACATTAACGGCATTGCACACTACAGTAGGCTACTGCATAAATTCAATATTTCGAACACAGACATTGTCCTGCACTTTACTTAGAATAAAAACTGCAGTTAAGCTGTTTTTGTAAGGGGTATTCTTTATTGTTTTCAATAATTTACAGATTTAATGTGTAGCAAGATCGCTCTAACAGCCTATACCTACCTTCCAAATGACAGCTGCTGCATGGCTACAAGATTTTCCTAGCCCTGCAATGCATGAACAGCCGACTGTTTCGATTATACCAATCGGCCTCGTCATTATCCAAGCAAGTTGTTTGGGCTTGTTGATGCTCTGACTCGGCTCGACCTCAGCCTTAAGGAAGATGAACTCGTCGTATTTTGTACACAGTATTTTTCCAATTTTGTTGCTGTGTAGATAGTTGTAAGCCTCTGTGCTCTTATAATTTCGTAGTGTCTCACCATCAACACCCTCACTAAGCACGAAATAGTTAACGATATCCACATAGCTAACGTCTGGCCACAATTTCATATCGTCTACCCATTCCGTTAAGGTAGACGGATGGGGCACTTTAACTGTTCTATCGCCAGTTCTCGTAAGATAGTCAGGTCCATGGGACCATCTGTGAGATGTGCTCATTTTGCCAGCGGCGTTGTTGTAAGAGTATAGCACTTCTACTCCTAAATACTAATAGCGTTTAGCTGATAGCAGCAGCTACAGGCTAATGTAAACAGGAAGTTTGATACCGGCTTGTTCTAAGCATTCTACGTTACCATAGCGATTCATGGAAAGGTCAAAGTTCGGGAAAGTTGTGGATAGATCAGTGGTTACCACCTAAATTGGCTGCGCCTTCCCGGAATGCACCTCATTCTCTATTAATAATCTCCCATCCCCCACAAGTGGTAATAGTTTATTTTAATTAAATATTTGTTTAACCTTACACACCAATATATGCATCAGACAATACTTTTCCGAGGACAAGACCCCCTGCGGTCTGTCGAGAGATGCACGCTGCAGCGAAGCCCCGCCTACTAAATATAGCGAGGTGGAGCTGGAGCTCCAGAAAAAAAGGGCTCCCATTTTGCTCTGCATCGAACACCATCTCGAAAAAGAGCGGATGTTGTTGAACCCTCTCACTGGGGAAAGTGTGGGTGTTAAAACACCCACATCCATTTAGACACAAATCTCGCAGCTACCGTGCTGTTTAGCAAAATAATTATTCGTAGCTTGCCTATACGATGTTAAAATGTGTTTAAATACTGTGACTTACGGAATTCCGGAAGGATTCCACGGAAGACAGGTAGGCCTACTGAGATTCAAGAGAAGGAGATGAGCTTCCACGGGAGCCGGTGTCGGGTCTCCGGGGAACCCCTGAAACATCTCCCCGCTGGAGCCGAAAGAAGCCGAAACACCTAGTGTGCCCGGCGAGAACGGGTCACCTGTCACCCAACACAAGACACACTGAAGCGTTTTGCCAGGGCATTATTTGCTTTTGTAAACCGTAATAATGCACTATAAAAGAGAAAACCGCGGGTGCATTGTATTTAAATATGTTTTATTAGCCTATATTAAAGTCACCTACCGTAACCAGTTTTATTCGCAGTTTTCGTGAAGATGCCCTTGGTCTCTTTCCAAAAGAGTTGCATTAAGACATCAATCCAGTTCCCTGCTGGAGGAAACTTCTAAATTCCAATCTCTCCTTGGATAACACTTCCCAGGTACAATCCGTGAAATGTGCATTTATAAATCCATAAAATAATCCGGCATGCGTTTATTACAAACGGGAGTAGAAAGTGTGCAGTGTTTCGGCAGCAGCGAAGCGCTCTTGTGAATGAAGCCTGAGAAGAACGCATTGTAAAGTAGCGAGTCCTGGTTCCTCCTCTTACTGGTGTTCTGCTGTCGTAATGCCCATATATGCTCTAAAAGAACCCAAGCAATGACGTGTAAGGGATTCCCTCACCCACAGAAAGAGACTAGAATATAGCTCGCGGTCACGAATAGGCTACGTTTACTATTACTTCCACAAGATATTTTTAAGTTTTACATGGTTTTCACGGACAATATTTAGACACGGTTTGCACATATTTTGCCTAAAAATGTGTTATGTTTAACTGTAGCTTTATGTAATTTATGTCACTATATCAGCTTTAAATAAACAGTTTTCTCTCATAAAAAAAAGGACCGTGAAAAACAGTATCCAGATGTTCTTTACGAAAGCGGGGGTAAACTGTTTTGCAAAATGTGCAATATTGTTGTCGAACATGAAATCGACAATTGACAAACACTTTGCCACCGCCAAACATATGCGGAAAATGACAGAAACGCATGGAGGCTGTAGTAAGACGAGACAAATCACTGTGACACTTTTGACACTGCTGTTGCATCCAGATCAATTGCAAGCTCTGAAAAAATCAAGGTAAGTTGGTTTAAATGTATATTTATACATACAATGCAACTTAGAGGTAACGTTAATGTACTGTAGTATATCACCAAGTGACTAACATCACCGAAGTTACTGTCTTGTCTGCATGACACTGCGTGTTTGTGTGTGTGTGTGTGTGTGTGTGTGTGTGTGTGTGTGTGTGTGTGTGTGTGATTTAAGAACTTAGAACAGCTTTCTCAAAAAGTTTAGACACAACTTTGAATTCCTCAACCATCAATTATGATGTGTACTGAAATCAGTTGATGTGTGTGAAGCATAGGACACGGAGATACAAAAGTGAAATAAAAATCAATTATTTAGTTTCTTGTTTTGAGAGGTTTTCTGTACTGTCAGGAGTAGGGGGATTTATTATGATGTATTTTTCCTCTCTTTTTCTCTTAGATCTGTGAGGGTTGCCACCTGCACTGCAGTAAATATTCCACTCTCCAAAAGTGACCATCCAGAAAATTCCTCAGAGAACAAGTTGTCAATGGTGGAGTTATACCTGGATTTCACCAGCTTCAGGAACATTACCTGGGGGCAGTGTACCTGAAAGAAAAAGCACAACTCAAGACACATTTAGCTAAAAAGCCTGTTGCAGTCATTTTCGATGAAACTCCAGACATAGAGGGCAGATGTGTACTAAACATAGCCTACTAATTGCACTGCTGGAGAAGGATGATTCTGGTAGAATATTGGCATACCTTGCAGACACAGTGTTCCTTGAGGATTGTAACCATTCCACTGTGTCTATGGCTGTTGTTAAGTGTCTACAAGAATACAACATAGACAATGATGATGTTGTGGTGTTCAACACTGACAACGCGGCCTATATGAAAAAGGCCTACAAAGCTGCGTCGCAGTCCTTATTCCCGAACTCGATACATGTGACATGCTTGGCTGATATAATGAACCTGATAGGTGGTGCCTTCCGGAGACCTTTTGACCAACTGAATGCATTCATGCTGTGTTTCTCACAAATGTTCTACCAAGCTGGCTCCCGGAAAAGAAGATATCTTCAATACATGACAAAGAAAACAACCAACAGGAAGGAAGGCAACAATGGCTCCAAATCCATGTGCTACGCGCTGGAACTCGTGGTTCACTGCAGTCCCGTACCATTCAGAACATTTCAGACTCTACAAGGAGTTCATTGAGATGGAAGTGGATGTAAGTAAGCTACTTGTTTATTGTTGAAATTCTTAGTTAAAAACATGTTTCACTGTGTATTTCACCTCCACACACACACAATCAACTTTTGTGGTTGATTGCATTAACACAATATATATATTTTTTTTCATACACTTGTGGCAGAAGCAACCCTCAGAGTGTGCTACAAAATCCAGATATGGCTCAAAGTCTACAGGTTGAGATCAGCATCACGTCAGAGAAGTGCAGAAGAGTAATTCAACTTCTGGACATCTTCCAGAGCAGACGTCCCGTAACCAGCAAGGTTTTTCACTACCTTGAGGATCTGCACATGCACATTGTGGCAAATGCACAACTACAGTATGAAGCATGTGCTCAGTACTTTGAGGGACTTGATCTGACTTTGGCTATCAAGAACCACATCCTCAACAAAGTGGAACAGGCTTATAACAATGCAGAGGACAAACTCAGTAAGTACATGTCAGATGGATAACCTGCCTTTCATTTCCTGAAAGAAGTCAGGGTCTTCGATCCTCGTCACACTGCATTTATGGATGAGTGTGTGGTCAGCTACAAAAACATTCCAGGCTTCAGTGCTGTTCCTACAGATGAATTGGATGCCTACTTCATCCACCTAGGTCCAGCTGCACTCAGAGCTTCAGCGTGTGGAGTGGTGGATTTGGATGTTTTCTGGGTTGCAGGAAAGGCTGCCTGTAATGAGTGTCCTGGCCAAACGATACAAAGATGTCATCGTAAACTCAGCAGATGCTGAACGCAGCAACAGCATCTACAAGCTGGTTTTGTCCAGCCGAAGGAGATCAGTGTCAAACAACAACCTCAAAGCCTTGGTCTTCTTATACCACAACCAGAGACTAACCAGTGGAGCTTTTGAAATGGTTGAAGAGCAGGAAGATTTTGTGGAGGACATGGTGGATATTGAGGATTAGGCAGCTCTCAGAAAACTAGATGTCAAACTAGTCACTTGCCATTTTGTTTAACTGTGCTTTGTTTATTGGCATCTTTCAACATACATGATGCTTAATGTTTACTGTATAGTTCAATGCACGTTTTTGAACTGGGTCAGTGTGTTATTTTTTTCATTATATGATTGAAGAGAGGCTTCGGCATTGTCATGAATATCTGCCAAAATGAGTTTCTTCTTCATTAAAAAGATAAATTTACTGATCCCATTTCGATTAAGATTCAGAGTATTTTGATAAGTCTAGCTTAAGATCAAGCATAGTGGATTTATTACACAGGCTTGTGTAGTTACATTTTTATTTTATAGGATTTAACTAGTATTTTTAGACATTCAAGCACTGTGTGGTTACAAAACTTGGTTTTATATTGTTTTAGTATTGGCATATATTGAAACATAAATACTGTGAAGTTATCTCTATGCACTTTAGTTTTTGAACAGGGTCAGTGTAATTTTGTTTTATTTATATTTACTGCACTGATACAAAAGCAGTTTTGCCCTGCATATTTGTTGATCCATAGTGGTATCAGTGTTATGTTATAGTACTCAGAAGAATGCAGGCTTCAGCATTATTTTGTTGTCCATATCTGCAGAAATAAATGAAATTATTATGTTTCGTTAAAGCAAAGATTATTTTTGATTAGTTGGATGAAAGTATCAAAGTTATGAAATGGTACTAGGCCTGTACTGTGTTTACTGTAAAGGGCTGTGCACTTTTGATTTTTCCACCATTTAACTTTTGTGGGTATTCCAAGAAAACTGTATTTTGGACTTTATAAGTAGGCTACTGGCATCTTTCAACATAAATGCTGCTTAATGTTTCAAACTATTAATACTGAAAAATAAATGTTCTGTCTATTTCTGTAATCAATATGATCTTAAATATTCTAGTAGAGTTATTTTTATTAAACTGTATTAAAATAAATAAGACTAGAATAATTAGTAGCTTGAACTACTTGAACTAGAACTTTTAGCTTGGACTAAAACATAATACATAGGCTAAATGATACTGGCCGCTATAACTGATAAAGCACAGAAGAAGAAGACGGACGGAGCTCTGCTGCGTCCCAATTCGCCTACTTATACTACGACCTAAAAGTATGTACTCTTTTTGTGAAGAAAAAGAACATACTTTTGAGTGTGTAGCAAAAGAGTAGGCAAGCTTTGGGACATACTATCACGTCATCTTTAACGGACAGATCTGTCGCGTGTTCCTGTCACCGTAAACTGCCCTGTCAATCATCCTGTCACAGTTAAAATCCTCCATTCAGTCTAATTTGATTTCCTACCGTTTCGGAGAGCACGTTCATCTGCCAGTCGTGGGTCTTTCATGCGGAGACTCTCCTCATTTGTTTGCAATTTGAATATAATGATGCATTTAAAAGGTAATGGCTAAACATATCTTTACAAAAGTTCACAATGCTGCTGCAGATGCAATATAATGTAGACAACATTGAATAAATACATTTTCGTCAGGTTAGATACTGATAATTAACCACTCAAACCCCTTTATCTAAACCTCTCTACACAACCGCCGGACTCGCGCGTCCTCCATGTCTGTAGTTTTTTAACACTTTTCACTCGTGTTTGTAGTTCTAACCGAATCCTCGTCCAACGCGCGATGGGTTTTGGGCAATATCAGCCGTTAGAGTGTGCATCGATCTGCACTTCGGATTCTGACCGGAAATAGTAGACCATCCGGGTATCTTTGGAACACTCATTTCAACATACTACGATTTGGGACGTACTAATTCTATTTTCGAATACTATTTAGGACGGATAGTATGCGAATTGGGACGCAGCTCTCGTTTCTCTTTTTCTTCTTCTTCTTCTTTCAAATCTCAAAGCTGCATTACCGCCAACTACTAGACTGGAGTGTGGGCATTAAAATGGCATCAAAGGAGATAGAGGAACTCCTATTAAATTATTTCGCTTAGCCCAGTGTTTTTCAAAAACAAAATTAATAACTTGTGTATTTTCCCAGATGTTTTCCCTAATAAATGCTCAAGTGTAATGCTTTGTTCATCCATTTGTGCCTTTAATTCTCTCCTATCTTCTTCATATTTTTTGCAGTCTAATAATATATGCTTCACTGTCTCTTGTACATTATTACAATAAGTGCATAATCCAGTGGGGTGTTTTCCTATTCTGTACAATGTTGTATTTAAACCAGTGTGACCCATTCTAAGACGTGAAACTATCATCTCCTCTCCTGGGCTTCTGCCCTTCCTCATTGTGAATATAAATGACGTCCTGTATCCACTGTGTTCCAATATTCCTGCCATATTTTAAGTGAGTGTTGCTTTATAATGGTTTTAACCTCTGCTCTACTTATTGTTGTTATGCGCACATCTACTGTTTAATGCTTTATAGAGTTGTTTGCTAGCATATCTACAACTTCATTTTCTTCCACCTCTACATGAGCAGGAACCCAAAGGAAGGAGACAGCTATTCTTTTAGAATGAAGTGTGAGAAGCAAGTGGAGTATGTGATGAATGAGGTCTTGTCTACACGATGCTCTCCCAGATTGAATGAACTTCCACTCGCAGTAACTTCCGGGTTCTGAACTGGTTGCAGTTCCACTCTGGCTCCACATGAGGGCGCTCACAGGACGAGTGCAGAATGAATGGAGGTCAATGGAGATATACCCCTCAAAATCCACTTTTCTCAGGATATACTTTTTTGTCTAGTAATTTGAATGTTGTATTCGAAAGGAGATGCAAAAAAAATGCACATGTATGTAAAATTAAAATTACAGAGCAATTTAATATCCACAGGCTGTTTGCTTTATGAGTGAAACGGTATGGTCATCTTGGTTTTTCAGTAACTTTAGACATTCTAGAGTGACCAACAGTCCTGTTTTCCCAGGACATGTCCTGTTTTCACGTCCTGTCCTGTTTTTTATAAAGTGATGAAAATGTCCTGGTTTTCAAAAAAAACTGCTGGGAAAGATCAGCTCTACAGCAAAATATAGATGGGCAAACAAGGAGGATGAGGAAGAAAAACAGGATAAATAGGAAGAAAACTAAAGATATAAATATATTTTGTTAGTTCGTTTTTGTAAGTTTGTGAGAGCTATTTTTGTTCAATTTGGAGGTATTTCTTTTAGTTATTTATTATTTATATATGTATTTGTCTAATACAGAAGAGACATTATTTCTATCATTATTTTATTCATTATTTTTTAAACCTGTCATAATAAAACATGTTGAGTAACCTCTGAGAAGCCTATCTGAATAATATAACCATTTTCTATACAGAGGAGGCATAGCCTACTTTAAATGTATTGAAATTAATAAGGCATCTTTCAGTAAACTTCGAGTATCATTTGAGTATCTGTTTGCCGGGCCGAGTGTCCTGGTTTTTGGTAATCAAAATATGGTCACCCTAAGACATTCTCAATTCAGTGCAATGAAGTTTGATCGTTAGCCGAAGATTAAAATAATTTATTTTGATAGATGGGCCACGTGATAGCTGTCTTTGCTAAACCTCGTTGATAAAACAACAACAGTATCAAATCAAATCAAAATCAAATCCCTTCATTGTCACACAACCTTATACACAAGTGCAACAGTGGGTGAAATTCTTAGGTGCAGTTCCGAGCAACATATCAGTCATGACACGATGTGACGAAAACAATTACAGCAAACATCAGATTTACATAGATTACACATCTAATGTGCGCACAATTACTCACAGTACCATACACACTAACAGAACAATAAATAATATACAATATACAACAATGTACAATATACAACAATATACAAAAATAGGTATTTATACATACAAT
The DNA here is from genome assembly GCA_026230005.1 of Gila orcuttii. Classification (NCBI taxonomy): domain Eukaryota; kingdom Metazoa; phylum Chordata; class Actinopteri; order Cypriniformes; family Leuciscidae; genus Gila; species Gila orcuttii. The sequence goes on from JAPDVR010000010.1 coordinate 46,641,705, forward strand.
AGATACACGTAAGGTGGAAATTATATATATATATATATATATATATATATATATATATATATATATATATATATATATATATATATATATATATATTAGGGCTGAACAATTATGGAAAATAATCTAATTGCGATTTTTTTTTACCAATATTGCGATTGCGATTTAATATGCGATTACTTTAAGTTCTTTACCTTCTGTATTAGTCGACAAAGACAAGCAATAAATCATTGTACAGTAGGGATGGGAATCTTTAGGCAGCTCATGATCCGATCTAATTTTTTTCTTATTAATTAATCTTAATAACACTTAAAATATGTATTTAATTACATGTGTAAATACATACTTAAAAAAAAAATATATATATATATATATATATATATATATATATATATATATATATATATATATATATATAAACACATTCAATTAAACCAATTACATGTTAAGAATTTTAAATGGGCTATAAACTAATATAGCGTCAAAATATAAAAGCTAGTAAATAAAGAGGAACAAAAAAAAAAAACATTACAAGCAATAAACAAAGAGTGCTTTCAGTATTTAAAAGTAGGCTGTCTGAACGTTTTCCATTCGAGAGCTGGAGTGATTTTCCCCCTATACGATAAGCTGCATTCACACTAATGCACATATCTCTTTTGAAATTGTAAATGTGGTTTGTCCTGTTGGTTTAAGATATAACTGACCGTGTTTACATTAATTTCGCGTCAGAAGCATCTTGAGATGCAAGTACATTTAACCAATGAGTCTCTCACAGCCGCATGCACGAGCACTCTTCACAAAGCGCGCGCAAGTATTTTAAAATGAAAGCAGCTTTCTCAGTGATTTATATATATAAATATATAAGCCAACTGCATTCCAAAATACATAAATAATGCCTTTGTGGAGCATTTGTAAGGAAAATTCCGGCGGCCAAGACCGCGCACTGCAAGAGTAACATCAAAGCGGCAAAACCTGTGCAATGAAGCCCGCGACTGTCCTTGTAATTCGCTTAAACCCCGAACTTTATGAAAGCTTATTTTTCGGAAGGTTCGAGCGGTGTCGTGTGTGTGTGTGTGTGTGTGTGTGTGTGTGCGCGTGACAGAGAGAGAGAGAGAGAGAGAGAGAGAGAGAGAGAGAGAGAGAGAGAGAGAGAGAGAGAGAGAGAGAAATTAGAAGCAAGCAGAATACGGTTGTTTCTAAAGCACGCGCAGCGTCATCACGCATCTGTGTTTAAAAACTAAACTCAGACTCGATTCTGAAATTCTCTGAATCGATCCAGAATTGTTGGAGAGAGAATAAATAACACAACATCACATACATAAAATTAAACTGTTCTTTCCTGTATGCCAGACCTATGCGTAGCGTGCCAAGTTGATGCTTGATCTGCAGACTGCTTTTCTCTCGCGTGTCACGTGACCAGTGTAATCGCAGCTTTTTGCGGTTACAAAATCGCATTTCATCATATCGCGATATTATCGCAAATGCAATTAATCGTTCAGCCCTAATATATATATATAAATAAAATGTAATATCCAGTAGGTTATGTTGTGCTGTGTTGACAGTTAGACTGTTTATGGTTATTGATCATGAGGGATCAAGAGTTTAGAAACTGCTTGTGGGAAGAAGCTGTCATGGAGTCGGCTGGTGTGTGTGCTGATGCTGCGGTACCGCCGGCCTGATGGTAGCAGTGAGAGCAGTCCATGGCTCGGGTGGCTAGAGTCTCTGATTATCCTCCGAGCTTTCCTCACACACCGCCTGGCATATATATCCTGGAGGGAGGGAAGCTCACCTCCGATGATACGGCTGGCAGTGCGCACCACCCTTCGCAGGGCTTTGCGGTTGCGGCTGGTAGTGTTGCCGTACCAGGCAGTGATGCAGCCAGTCAGGATGCTCTCGACGGTGCCGGTGTAGAACTGTGTGAGGATGCGGCGGTTCATTCCAAACTTCCTCAGCCGTCTCAGGAAGAAGAGGCGCTGATGAGCCTTCTTCACGACGGCCTCGGTGTGGACGGACCATGTGAGTTCCTCTCTGATGTGGACACCGAGGAACTTGAAGCTGTTGACTCTCTCCACCGGAGCTCCATTGATGGTGATGGGGCTGTGTTCTCTGTCGTTCTTCCTGAAGTCGACCACTAGCTCCTTGGTTTTGCTAATGTTGAGGGAGAGGTTGTTCTTCTGACACCAGTGTGTCAGAGTGAGCACCTCCTCTCTGTAGGCCGTTTCATCGTTGTCGGTGATCAGACCTATGACCGTCGTATCATCAGCAAACTTGATGATGGAATTGGAGCTGTGAGTTGCCTCGCAGTCATTTGTGTACAAGGAGTACAAGAGTGGGCTGAGAACACAACCCTGAGGGGCTCCAGTGTTGAGGGTCAGTGATGAGGAGATGTTGCTGCCTATTCTGACCACCTGGCGTCTGTTTGACAGGAAGTCCAGGATCCAGCTGCACAGCAAGCTGTTTAAGCCCAGAGCCCGGAGTTTCACATCAAGCAAGGAGGGCACTATGGTGTTAAATGCTGAGCTGTAGTCTACAAACAGCATTCTCACATATGTGTTCCTTTTTTCCAGGTGGGAGAGAGCAGTGTGTATTGTAGATGCAATAGCATCATCAGTGGAGCGGTTATTGCGGTAAGCAAACTGCAGTGGATCCAGTGAGGGAGGTAGACCAGAGCAGATGTAATCTCTGACTAGTCTCTCAAAGCATTTACTGATGATGGGGGTCAGAGCAACAGGACGCCAGTCATTTAAGCAGGTGATATTGGTTTGCTTCGGTACAGGTACAATGATGGACGTTTTGAAGCATGTGGGGACTACAGGCAAGGAGAGGGACCGACTGAAAATGTCCGTAAAAACACCAGCTAGTTGGTTCGACTTCCAATAGTTTCACTTCCAATCTTTCAGGGTAAATCTAGAAAAAAGTATACACTATTAATGAAACAACACCACATAATTGTACTAGTCATGTGTGAAATTAATGTGGGGAAAAAAATATTCTGAACCCTAAATAGATTTACACAAACTGAGAAAGTCATAACGCAATACGAGTAGACTATACCATCTAATAAATCTATAAATAAAATAAAGTACCATCTAATAAATAAGAACAATCTAATGAATAAGTAGCCTAGAACGAAATGTACTGTAATTGCTACTTTGCTAGTATATAAAAATAGTAGTAGAAGGAAAATAGATACTAGTGCGTTTCAGGATTAAATGTTAAAACAGTTTGCCATAAATGTAAAGGCGCTTGATATACGGATCCTTTAAACATATACAGTCATGTGAGAAGGGAAGTTAACTTAGATTCACTCTGTGTGATTTTGAATAAGCCGATAGACTGTCACTGCGGTATTCTGTGACAGAAGAAAACTCCCTCGGAGGAAGCGACTGTGACAGAAGAGGTTCAGGGCCGGCCCGTGGCATAGGCAGTATAGGCAAATGCTAAGGGCGCCGGCGCCTTATACCCTAGGGGGGGCGCCAGAGCCGCGTAAGGAACTTTCCGCTTTTATTGTAGGCTACTTCATTAACACTGCAACGACTGGAGCAATTACATAAGCCTGCCAGTGGCGCAAAAAGTGGGTATACCGGTATGTGTAGCGGAGTAGGCGCCCTCATAAGATTTCATCATAGAATTTTGACAGGGGACCCCCCTCCAATAATATCGCGAGCGGGCGCGGGCGCCGTGAGCGCTGAGCGAACAGGCACGAGTAGTGAGTTGTCGTCGAAAAAGATGGATAAAGCAAAAAAGCGGCCGGGGGCTAAAATAGAAATAGTCCAATCGTTTTGTTTTGTTTTGTTTTGCTTAATCGGCGGCGCTGGGTTAGTGCTGGTGTAATGCATTGGTCAAAAAAAAAAAAGTCAGCGTTAGCTTTTTTTCTGAAACCGCATGAAACGCGTAGATCAGCGGCCCATTGGTTGTTTTCTTGATTGACACTGGGCTGGCCCAATCACATCTTTAATGTGAAGTATAGAAAAATACTCTTTCTATTAGTATAGAAATTAGTACAAAACTTTAGTACAAAAAAAAAAAAATTAGTACAAAAGTTTCCTTTATTTTTCAGTGCATTGTTTTACAATATATGAGTATTATCATGGGATTAATATTATAACTATTATTATGTAATGTAGACAGACACTAACTAAAAGAGGTTTGAATTTTTCTTTGTTTAATTTGAACACTGAATATGGGTTGGAGCTTTTAATTTTGAACCGGATTGATGAATTTAACATTAAAAAGCACAAAATTTTCTTACGGGGGAGCATGAACCCCCCTAGCCTTGTAGCAGCATAATAGATTAGTAATAATAGTAGTGGTGTTAGTAATTGTCATTTATCTACTACAAGTTACATGGTCAGATAAAATGTATTTGTACAATGCAACTATGTAGGATGATTGAAATATCCTTGAACGTTCTTTGTAGCATTTGTATAAAGAATTTATTACAGTTCAAGTCATAATTTGCTTGTTGAAGTTTTGGAGTGACTATAAGAGCATTTTTGTTTAGTTAAATAAATGCTCATTATTTTTAAAGGAGGGGGGGGCGCAAAAATCAATCTCGCCTATAGGGCAACCAAAGGGCTAGAGCCGGCCCTGGGGAGCAGCTTAGAGAGACCATCCCTCTGAGGTTGGGGCAGCATGTATATATACTAGACTTTCTAAAGGCATTTTGCCTTTTTCTGAATTGCCGCTCTGAGCTGTGTGAGTTTGATGAAGCTTGACTGAACATTAGACCCATGCAGAACTATTACCATGTAAGTTTTCATATTTTTAAATATAACTCAGCTTGTGTGTTTTTGTGTTCTACAATAGTTTAGTGTGTTTGTGGGAAACTAAATCTGCTAGTGATGTTAAAGAGAGTCAAAGTCTATGATGAATTTGCCCAGTGGATACAGTTATGACAATTATTATTATGATTGTATTTTTATATTGCGGTTATTAATATAATTGTTATAATGTTTTAGCATGATTACTCCGATTGGTTGGTAGCAGGAAAAATAACTTCTAAAACCTGTTGCTTGTGTATTTATTAAATATACATTTATAAAACCAAAGTTTTGTTTCCTACAATTTAACAGTTTTGTTTCAAACAAAAGCATCTTGAACTATTTTGACAACACACTTGAACTGCAGGAGACCGTAATTGTTACCTGAGTGGAAACAGCTTTTACAACACTTTATGTGTCAGTATTGTAAATTACCTCTAGCTGTGATGCTCTATCACCATAGATATGACATAGACAAATGCATATAAGACAGTATGTTTCACCACTGGGGGCAAATTCAGTAAATCTGCATGATACACACACGCACACACACACACACACACACACACACACACACACACACACACACACACACACACACACACACACGTCCATTGTGCTTTCTATGATGGGAGAAACGAAGATAAAAAAGATTATAGTTTGATATTTTTTAATCATGTAAGATCCACATGTGGATGAATATCTTTAAATAAACTGAAAGTGAGTGTATAATGTAGTGTGTGTCTGTCACGTAACACACCTTCTGTTTTCTCATCAGGATGAATCTTCTTCTTCTTCTGCTGTGCTTTATCAGTTATAGCGGTCAGTATCATTTATGTTATTAATTATTATTTTTTAGTCCAAGTTAAAAGTTCTAGTTCAACTAGTTCAAGCTACTAGTTATTCTAGTCTTATTTATTTATTTTAATCCAGTTTAATAAAATAACTCCACTAGAATATTTAAGATCATATTGATTACAGAAAATAGACAGAATATTTATTTTTCAGTATTAATAGTTTGTATTGAGTGAATATTACTGTGTGTGTTTGCAGGATCCTCCACTAAACCTGTGTCAGGAATAAAGGGAGGAATCGTCACTCTATCATGTGAATCTGAGGACAGAGAGATTGTGGATATTAGATTATTCAGTCGATCGAAAAACATCCCTGTGTGTGAGAAGAAAAACTGTAGCGGTCGAGTGTGTAAAGAAGGATCATGTGACGTCATCATCAAGGATGACAATTCAAATGCTTAAAACAAAACCCATATTTCATAGATGCTGCTCTTACATACTGATTAATCACAAGTCATCAATTTGGAATTATTCTTAAATCAAACAAAAGGACTCATGTAAACACAGCTAGTGAGCCACGCATCTCACCCCATGCAGTGGAGGACAGAAGCATCAGGCATAAAAAAATATATTGTTTGGTTCCGGTTTCCGACCGACCCTGTCAATTTATGTGCGACCCAAATTTATTTTATGAGCTTGGTGAAGAAATAATACAAATTAAATAAATACACAAATTAGGGATGCTCATTTGGGTTAATTTTCCCGACCGACAACTGCCGCTCGTTGATCGATTATTAACCGTTAACTGATAAGACTATAATATTGAATTGGCATTAAATAAAAATAAAATTGACGCGTATCTGTCTTTTTTTTATCAAAGGGTTTATTTTAACGTGCAAAGTGCAAGCAGCAGCATACAGATCAACAACAGAACCTGGATTCAGATCAAATTTTCACGCACCTGCAGCATTTCTGACAGTGACACTTTTTTAACTGAAAATTTCTGAAATAAGAGATTTTCTGCCTACGTCACCAACAACCGCTATCACGAACCACCGCAACACCAATAGGAAAATTCAACTGCAGTAGCCACCGTTCAACCTGAAGAGGGCAGCACTCAGACGTTTTTAAAACATAAATTGTAGAATTAAAACACTTTAAACCCAAATGTCAAAAAAATTACTGGAATCAATGAACCGCATTTATGAAGCTCCATTCTTACAGATCATTAACTAAAAAAGGTTGTATTAGTGTTTAGTTACCCTTTCATAATTTTGACAATATTTCATAAAAAGTATTTTACAAAAATGTACAAATATAAATCCCGTCTCTTCCTGGTTTACATGTGATAACATGAATTAAAAGAGTGAATATAACTTTACACAAATCACAGTTCTCATATTAGTCTCATGTTAAAACATGTAGGCCCGGTTTCACAGACTGGGTTTAGATTAAGCCAGGATTAGTCTTTAGTTCAATTAGGGCATTTAAGTAGCTTTTATAAACATGCCTTAAAAAAAAACATTAATGATGGGAATCTTGAGGCAAAACACTGACACTGATATATTTTAAGAAATGCTTTCAGTTAAAACTGCTGAAACATGTATTTTAGTCTGAGACTAGATTAATCCTCGTCTGTGGAACTGGGGAATGTTTAAGTGTTCTGGTTAAACTTTCACAACAGTAATTGAGTGATTGTAAAACTATTTCTCTCTCTGGTACAAAACAAATCCTTCAGTGAAACAAAGCTTCAAAAACAATCGCTGACCTTATAAACTATCATTAACATAACTATAACCACATTTATGATCAGTAACGTGAGGTAATAAGGAGGATTACTAGTAAGACGGGAAAGTCCATCAAATATTGTGCTTCTGTCTGTTGTACGGCTGTATATGAAGTTTATTTCTGAACAAGATCTCTGATGATTTCAGTCTGATCTCAACAGCAGATTTCAGATCTGATTGTGTCTGAATCTGAGATGATGGAAAATATTTAAACATCCCCTTCATATTTCATTGTATATATTATTTAAAAAACATTTTCTGAACAAAATACACCAACAAAAACGTTTCTTACAAAAGTGGTTTAATTTATTTTCACAATACTACTTGCAGATTTACAAAATATAATGCAGATCCTCTATTATAAAGACAAAAACAAAGTGGAAAGGAAAAGTCTAGTAGAAGATGATGAAGACACTTCAGGAGAAGATAAGGCTCTTGCAAAGGCCATATTAAACATACATATTTAAATATAATATTTTACAATACATGCATATGTACATACACACTGTCTTTCACTCTATAATTTAATTCCCACTGAGATTCATTGCATCAAAACACTATGTACAAAGATGTATTAAAATCCTCCTGATTTCCCAGAGTTGTTTTTAACAGCCGGCTGATCATGCACATCATGATACATTTATTCAGTTATAAATCATGTTTCTTCCTGGTTTACATGTCACAACATGAGTTAAAGAATGAATAAAACTTAGATCTCAGTTCTATCATATCAGTCTCCTGTTAATGTAATGTAATCTTCATGTAATGTTTAAGTGTTCTGGTTAAACTCTCAGAACAGTCCACATGTGTTTTCTGTTGTTTTTAAAAACTAAAGGAGGAAGTCCATCACTAATGTAATGTAAGACATGAAGCTTACACCGACATTTTGAAAAAGGGAACATCAGTGATAAAAGGAAAGAAGTTTATCTTGATGCCTGATCATTTCAGCCAAAAGAGGATTCAGTTCAATTTATTCAAAAAGAGAAGCACCTTAAAATCTCCGATAGTGATCAGTTAAAGGCAACAGCGGCAAGGAAAAAACTCTCTAAAGATGTTTAATAATGGAAAAACACCTTGGCAAGAACAGACTCAACTTTGGACGCACTTTTCCTTATAATCCTCAGGAGAGATTATTATAGGTCTGGTTCCTCTGCATTCTGATCCGGCGGCGGCGAGTAACGTCTATTCCGACACTGGAGTTTCTTGATGACAACAAACACAATCACTCCCAGCAGAACCAGAACCAGCAGAGCTCCACACACTGACAGGCCAATAACCCAGAGATCTACAGCTGAAGGAGGACGGAGGGAAGAGAACACAGTTTTCAAAGTTTTTTCTTTTTTAAACTCATTGTTTAAAGATTTTTAAGTTTAGAAAGTTTAAAGTTCTCAATGTCTCCTGTTTTACTTACTATGATGTTCATTAGGTTTGTGATAATCTGTATTCAGTTTTTCCTTTGATTCTGTAGAGGAGATTGACACACAGTTTAGCATCAATTTTCTGTTCAAATCCGGATTAAAAATAAGCTCAAATATTTCTGCTCATCCAGTGATCTTCTCTCACCTGTGACTGTGACTGTGATCAAGGTTTCATTATTAGAGTCCAGAACTCTGTATGTTCCAGTGTCAGTGACTGTAAAATTATTAATGGTCAGATTTCCATCACGATCAGTCAGTCGATCACTGCTGACCCCGTGACCTCTCCTCCAAATCTTCTTCCAGCCTTCACTGGAGTTTCTCCCCACTTTATCAGCGTTGATCAACAAAACATCCAACTTCAGATCCTCTCCTTTCTTCACTGAGATCTCATCTGAGGACAAACAGAGACATTCATCCTCAATCACAACTATAATAGTGTCATTTAATCACGGCCATAATCACATATTTAATATTGGGGGATCAGATGAAAACATTGGAAAAACTCAATCCACTCTGAATATTAAGTTTGTCCATTCAGTGTTTCTGCTGTTTCTAGTCCGGTGTGCAATACCAACACTATTACAGGAAATCCTGAAGCACAAGCTGATGTTTGATCAGTTTTGACTTTACCATGAATATGAAGATGATATTCCCGGATCTGTCGCTTCACTTCTCTCTGATCATTATTGTAATACACATGTAAAAAGTATTTCCCAGCGTCACTGTAGATCAGATCCTTGATGATGACGTCACATGATCCTTCTTTACACACTCGACCGCTGCAGTTTTTCTTCTCACACACAGGGATGCGTTTCGACCGACGGTTTAATCTAATATCCACAATCTCTCTGTCCTCAGATTCACATGATAGAGTGACGATTCCTCCCTTTATTCCTGACACAGGTTTAGTGGAGGATCCTGCAAATACACACAGTAATATTCACTCAATACACACTATTAATACTGAAAAAAAAATGTTCTGTCTATTTTCTGTAATCAATATGATCTTAAATATTCTAGTGGAGTTATTTTAGTAAACTGGATAAAAATAAATAAATAATGAAGGCAACAAGTAACCATAAATATCAGAAGTGTCACATTACACGTTTCATATGTTGATGACAGTATAAACCTAGAGATGAGCCGAGTCACAACAGAAAAACAATAGACTAGAATAACTAGTAGAACTAAATAAACATTTAAAAATTGTTACATAAATGATACTGACCGCTATAACTGATAAAGCACAGCAGAAGAAGAAGAAGAAGAAGATTCATCCTGATGAGAAAACAGAAGGTGTGTTACGTGACAGACACACACTACATTATACACTCACTTTCAGTTTATTTAAAGATATTCATCCACATGTGGATCTTACATGATTAAAAAATATCAAACTATAATCTTTTTTATCTTCGTTTTTCCCATCATAGAAAGCAGGACGTGTGTGTGTGTGTGTGTGTGTGTGTGTGTGTGTGTGTGTGTGTGTGTGTGTTAATGTGTGTGTGTGTGTGTGTGTGTGTGTGTGTGTTTGTGTGTGTGTGTGTGTGTGTGTGTGTGTGTTAATGTGTGTGTGTGTGTGTGTGTGTGTGTGTGTGTGTGTGTGTGTGTGTGTGTGTGTGTGTGTGTGTTACAAATTCACTGAATTTGTCCCCAGTGGTGAAACATAAAAGTGTTTATGGTGTTTACCTGATCAGTTTTATTAATCTGTAGACGTTGTAATTACACATTAGTATAATTAAAAGTAATAATAGTAGTTATAGTCTCTTATTGGCCTGTTTATCTCAGCCATGAAACAAACAAAACAAGCTCTGAACATTAATAAAAGAACACATATTATACAGACACGATATTTAATCTTAAATTAGATAAGTTAATGGCAGTTGATATTTCTGTTTGTAAAAGTTTGTTTGTTTTGTTTGGTCTGAGTTTGTCGCATTTACACTGTGTGTCCAGCAGGAGTCGCCAGCGAGTGGAGATTCGAAACACTGAATCATTTTGTGAACCAATTGGTTCAATTCTCCCGTCACTACAGGACAGTATTAAATAAAACTAACATGCATTTCCTACAACTGCAAAAAAAAAAAAACTTGCATAATAATAAATAAATAAAAATGTTAGGCTACTTAAAGGTAAACAGATGTAGTTTAGACATAAGCAGCGCGATGCTGAAACTATAGTTATCTTTATGAAATAATCCATTACACGTGCTGATGACGTGAACAATTCTCAGTTGCACACGCATGCGCGCATGTCTGAAAAACGTTACAATATTCATGTTTGCTCCTAATTCAGAAACCAAAACCAACACTGTAAATGAACCAACAACAGCCCCGACACATTTCCTGTTTTACACCTTTAACAGTCGTGTTATCGTTAGTTATAACTTAAATTTTAATTAGTTATTCCCGCTGTAAGGAAATATTCATTGGTTAGTCACGTGACATCACCTCCCCCAAATTATTCCTTAAAGGGGCATTCGGCAACTCTAGCTATTTCTTCGCTGATTTTAACTTTTGTTGTCGCATATTTTCTCAGTGAGCGCCCCCTACAGCTGTGAGGCGTATATTTCACAACAATGTCGTAAAAAACTCACTTGCGGACCCTCCTCCCCCTTTCTACCGCTGCTCATGTGCATTTGTTATTATTAACATTATCGTGTGAAGCTGTGTCTCCCGAGGTGGGTAATACATCATACACATTGAGGGCGGCGTGTGTGTTTATGTCGAATTGCCATAAAGCAGTTCGTGTTTCTCGCTCGTTCTCGCTTCTCACGAGACTTCCTATTTCCAACTTACCGTGACGTTAGTCCTCATGTTGCAAGGCTGGTTTTCCGCCTGGGAACGCTGGGGGGAGCGGGGAAAGCCACCGTTCTCACCAGAACAGGTTATTAAACCATCCAAATGATTTCTAAACGGATTTATTAAGTTGAAAAAGTTGCCAAATGCCCCTTTAAAAATATACTAGAGCCAAATGACGTCCAGCTCCGCCTCTGTGGACCTAATGCGTGGAGTTTAGCGAAAGTGAGCCTGTCCAAGCTCGACGCATGCGCAGTATTTCATCATGTGCGGAGCGCCAAAAGGTTGCCCTGCCAACAACTATTTGAGGGGACAAGCCACTGTAGTGGTGTCCGTAAAACCATAGTGGACGTTATTGAGTGCACTCATTAATTCACTGCAATAACGACGAGTGTGTGGCTCAACTGCTGTCCGGACTCGCTCACTCGTCTCGGATTCAAACGGTGTGTCTGAATCATTAATTTTACCATTGTGAATAGCCGAGTTCCGTGCGACTGACACTAGGGGGCGACATGGGACAATCGTATGTGAATGTCGTGTGCAGTGGAAAGGCTTTTAAGCCACGTTTCCACCGCAGGAACTTTCCCCAGGAACTAGGAACTTTGGGCTGGTACTCGGTGTGTTTACACCGCAGGAACCAGGGTCTAAATGAAGTTCCGGGTAAAAAATTCCCCCCCAGAAAGTCCCTGCTGGTGAGGTAGTACTTTTTCAGAGTTCAGGAACTTTCGGGGTGGGACTTGTGCGCTGAACATGCTGATTGGTTGAGCTCACATCACATTTGATTGGTTGACTCTATGCAGCATTTTATTTTAGCCGCCATTTTTAAAAATCGCGCTTCCTGGCTTCGTGCAGTAAAGAGTTGTCTGGAAATTAATATGGAGTTTACAAAAAAATACGACCAGAGCAAAACGCACTCAAAACTCAAAACAAACGCGCAGACTGGGAAGAGCAGTCGCACGCAGTTCAACGTCACCAGTTACATAATCTTCCCGGTACTTTAGTCCGCGGTGTAAGTTCCTGGGACAAATAGTTCCTGTGGAAACGCGGCTTTAGTCAGTCAGTCAGTCACGGAATGAACATGAAAACCATTAGCCTACCCAAAGATCCGAAGGGAGCGTCTACAAAATGCAAAACCCGAAAAGAGTTACTAAGAAAACAGTCAATCACTTCAATGTCACACAGTATGACCAAATTCAGTTCACACATCACTGCAGTCCTGCTGGTTATACTACAACCCTTTTTTGTTTTTGCATATTTTCCAAACTAAGTGTTGTAGTAGGCTATAACCATCAGGAAAGCAGTGGTGTGAACTGAATTTTGGCAACAATACAGTGGAATTACAGTGAAGTTGTTGAATATTTTTTAATAATAAAAATCTTAAAAATCATGCAAAAAGCAATTTTACCAAAGTAGCCTAAGTGTATAAACGTCAGGACAGCAGTGTGAACTGAATTTGGTGACTCTATAGTGTGTGACATTGAAGTTATTTAATATTTGTGTAGTAACTATTTTCGGGTTTTGCACTTTGCAGACGCTCCCTAGTTCGGATCTCAGCCGCCTACACGTCCTTTCAAAGCAAGCTCTCCACTGCGAAGAAAAATTAAACGGGAATATAAAGATTTGTGGATAAAGCGATGTCGAGATTCGCGATACACTGAACTGTTTCTCAGACCGATACAGTAACGCGATGTTTTAAAACAGAAAACAAAAAGAGCGATGGATGAGGTGAATAAAAACTTTGGTTTTATAAATTTATATTTAATAAATACACAAGCAACAGGTTTTAGAAGTTATTTTTCCTGCTACCAGGAGTAATAATGCTGAAACATTTTACAATTATATTAATAACCCCACTATAAAACATAATCATATCATTGTCATCATTATATCTGAAAAAATTCAGCATAGACATGGACTCTCTTTAACATCACTAGCAGGTTTAGTTTTCCACAAACACACACAACTATTTGTATAAGAACATAAAAACTGAAAAGCTGGCGTTATATATAAAAATATGAAAACTTACATGGTAAAAGTTCTGCATGAGTCTAATGTTCAGTCAGGCTTCATCAAACTCACACAGGTCAAGAGTGTCAGTGGAGATGTCGAGACAGGGGTAGCTGCTGCTTGGAGTAATGAGCGACACGCCCATTCGAACATAAAAAGGCGTGGCAAAGGGTTTCATTGGTTTTTTCATTGGTGAAAGGAGTTTCCTCCAGGCAACTGCGTTGGCCAATCAGCAGTAATCATAGTTATACGTCATTTCCTTTAGCTAAAAAAAAAATCGTAATCAGTCAATGTTTTACATTCTATGAATCAGTCTCACAAATGAGTCCGTCCCTGAAGCCTGTCGTCGCTCTCTCTCAATTTAATTGGCTGTATTCTAAACGCGTATTAGAACAGATTAGAATGCAATGAAATTGAGAGAGAGAGAGCTTGTTAATGTGACACTCACAAAAATAGGTTTTGTTGAGATTTATCTTTTGTTTTCTTTCCTCTTATTACAAGTTAAATACTATTGAGAGAATACACAGAAGCGTGTTATGACATGCTGTTGCACAGAATGGACACAAGGTGGCAGTACCTTTCAGCCGCGTCACTCTGGGACCCTTAGCGAGGCGTGGAGGAAGACGAGCTCATATTCCGGTTGAATGGAAAAAGAGCAACTGTTGTCCCGCGTCTCTTATAACCGTGTCATATTTTCAATATTTCCAGGTTAGTTTTACAACTTTTATATGACTACAAAAGGGTTATAAGCTAATATGAATCCTCAGTGATGTGTGTTTGATAAGCGAAAGGTATGTTAAGTGTGTAAATGGTAAAGTATAATGATAACGTTGTGAAGTTGAGGAAATGGCGGCCGACGCTCGCACTAATGTTTTCTTTTATATATTCCTAATGGCTCGGGGATATGTCTGAGTTATTACTGTATATGTGTAAAGTAACTGTGTGTAAGCCTATGCATTACGGGTAATGAATAACGCTAATGTTCAGAGTAAAAGCAGTTTACAGATGTTGCTTTGGGTGAAACGCACGTGGTAGCATTAAATGCACATGGTAATATTAGACTGTAAAACAGTTTCGGTTCATAGGAATCGTGTAAAAGTTATAAGGGCAAATATGTTTACTATTGAAGTTTGTTCTCGTTTAATGTAAATATAATTTAACTTAACCTAACTGCAAATGGGATTTATTCTGTTACATTAAGTGAACACTTACAAAATGTATAATGAATACAGAAATACTCGTTTAATGAGAGATAACAGAGAACATGGTTTAGAGAGAAAATGTGTGTTTATGGTTTAAGATAAAACTGTGAATGTTGAGGAAATATGTGAAGATACATTTATGTGGAAATGTACGTTTTGACGAATATGTGATTTCGTGTTATCCAATTGTGGATATTACCTGTGTTTCGATACAGAGCAACCAAAAATAACAGTAATAATTCTTGATTGCTGATATAAGGTTGAAATGTTGTTAATAAAGTGATATTCCGGTTGAATGGAAAAAGAGCAACTGTTGTCCCGCGTCTCTTATAACCGTGTCATATTTTCAATATTTCCAGAGCACTTCGACCCGGAGTATCAATATATATCTGCTAGCGGACCCCTGGCCGGGACCCGTTACATTAAGGCTTTATAAACCTTTATGGCAAACTGATTTAACATTTAATCCTGAAACGTACTAGTATCTATTTTCATTCTACTACTATTTTTATATACTAGCAAAGTAGCTAATACATTTGGTTCTAGGCTACTTATTCATTAGATTGTTCTTATTTATTAGATGTTACTTTATTGTATTTAGGTATTAGATTTATTAGATGGTACTTGTAACGCTTTTTGACTTTCTCAGTTTGTGTAAACCTATTTAGGGTTCAGAGTATTTATTTTTTCCCCCACATTAATTTCCCACATGACTAGTACAATTATGTGGTTTTGTTTCATTAATAGTGTATACTTATTTTCTAGATTTACCCTGAAATAATGGAAGTGAAATGTGACAACATGCCCCATAGGTGGAGTTCATTATAACATGACCATATGACAGATTCAAATGTTATCTGATCTAATCAAAACAAATAAACAAGACAAAGTCAAATATTTTGTCAATAAAATACAATTATTAACTTTTTCATATAAAATAATGGCATTTTTTTAATAATTAAAAATCAACACATTTTTCAGTTTGACAACAAACACACACCGCAAAACACAGCTATACAGCATAGTTCAAAACATAATAATAATGAATCATTTCTGAACATTGACTCTGTCTTTATTCACATTTTTCTCATGGTTTATCAATAGAATAGAATTCATAAAAGTATATAATAGAATATCATATTTCTAATAGGGGCTCATTGTAACTCAGTGTGACAACATGCCCCGCCTGAGCAACTGGGGTTTAAACCCGGCGAGTGTTTCTGCTGGTTACATCAGCATTAAAGAACCATATCTAAATAACATATATAAGATTAAAATAATATCAGATTTATCTTATTTTAAATAAACAAACAAAAAACAGATGAAAAATGAATATAAGTAAGAAATGTACTTTTGCTATATGTTCAGTGATATCTTACAAAGATTTCTGAATTTTGACAGGTTTTCTCTGTATTGTGTTGATGTTGCAACTAGTAAATACAGTAAGATTCGTCATGCTAGTATGTGTGTGTGGAAGTTTAAAACAAGTGTGTGACAACTAGCCCCGCGTTACACTGTCCCGCTCTCCCCTACTTACTCATTATTTTAGCATTTATTTATGTTTTAAGGATTAAATGTTAAATTGGCTTGCCATAGAAAGGCAGAGTAGTTTCGCTTTTACCATCCAAGTCCGAGGTTTTCCCACGGCAGGATTTAAAAATCCCAGAGGACAATTGATGTTGAAAAGACATTAAATTGATGTTAAACATTGACGTCAAAAAACAGGTCAAATACGAGCCTTCTGCAAACTAAACTTCCGTGGTTAGGCTATGTAGCCTATTATATATTATAATACAGATTTTTTTGGCCATTGGTTATTGCCCCCTTCCTTATGGCATGCTTTAATGCTGAATTTTCCATTTATAGCTAACAGTAATTATGCATTAATATCAATGTTAAACAGGTATTTAACAATTATTCAGTCCTGCATTAAGAATATCAAAGGTTTATAACACAGTTTATAAAACGCGTTCTGATCGGTTCTTTAATATGACTTTGCAACTTGCACTCGTCTCAATGAACGTGACACTTGCGTCTGTGATTTTTATATAGGATAGCCTATGTGTGTGTGTTCTTGTTTAACCCACGTTTTGAGGGCCAAATGCCCCCACAAAGATAGAATTATGAAGAAACCAAATAGGCTATTGCATTTTTATAGCTTGTTGTTGGGGTTGTTATTGTGATTTTAATTTTTTATAATTGTAAAAGGGCAGCACTTTGGTAAACTAGAAAACCTATATTCTGAAAACTATGTCTGTTAAAAAAAATGTTTTACACAAAATAGTTTGTGTAGATTCATATTTACTATTTGGAATAAAAAGAAGAATAGAATTGGAAAAATAATATTTGTATGTATAGGCCTATATAAAACTATGATTAGCCTACTAAAATTATTATTAAAACATCATGTCTGATATCCGAAAAATAATACAACTACAATCTGCCATCGTAAAAACATCATGCCAAATGATGCAGATCTGAATTAATTGGGGAAACTAAATAAAATTTGCAGGTATGAGAAAAAAGTAGGCTAAGTTAGTCTGAGACAGTTTGATACTAATAGCGTATTCAACGGCTTAGTGAAGGTGTAGACTCAGCGAGATAGTAGAGTGTTATTTAGTGCAGGAAAATATAGTGTAAAGGCATAATTAAAAGATTTGAGAACAGTTCAATTCACAAATGGGAAATAATAAATTATCTATATTGAGGAAGTATCAACATCAAAAATGCAAGTAATTTCTGCAACATTTACAATTATACACTGAGAATACTGCTGGAAACCCCCTTGCTGCAGACGTTCTGCAGACGCAGACGTCACGTTCGGCACACGAACGAGTGATGTGGCAGACGCAGACGAGACGTTTGGCAGACGCAGACGTCACGTTCGGCAGACGCAGACGCAGACGTTCATTGAGACGAGTGCATGTTGCAAAGTCATATTAAAGAGCGCGCTGACGTGCTGCTCACGCGCCGCTCATGCTTGCGGTGTGAAACCCAAGTGGTACTCGATGCAGAGCCAAATGGGAGGAGCTGGAGCTCCAGCTTCACCGCACTGGATGTAGTGGGCGGGGCCGCGCAGGTTAACTTTCGCGCAGCAGCATCACGAGCACTCAGCATGATTTCAAAAGCAACATATTTCAGCGCCAGCTCGATTTTTATTTAACACAAATGAACAAAATAAATACTCTGTTAGTCAACAAGAGTTTCATTTGTTATAGATATATCTGTACCGCAAACTGTTATAAAAAGACACAATTTTAATGACGTACGTATACGACTGTCTGCACGGCAGGTCCAAAATGCACATCCAATTCATATCAGATTTATTTCCACATATAAATGACGCCTGAAACCTCAAGTAGGCCTATGACTGAGCTATCGCAGTTTACAAGTTTGTTGGTTCCCAGTAAACAATTACCGTCTTTCAACGTTGAAATTTGGTTGAAAATAAGTCGGTCCACCTTGGACTAGTTTACAACGTGATTTCAACTGATCATCTAAGACCACGTGTTTTCAAATGAAAATCTAAGACAGGATAAGTCTGCTATACGTGCTAAAATAACAGAGAAAAACAATTATTACCATTATTACCTCAAATAAATTGAAAGAGTTTTACATATTCCATTTACATGTTGAAGATCGACCTGTTTTCAACGTTGAAAAGTCGTAATGGATGTTGAAGATTTACGTCTATTCAACGTCTAATAAACGGCTTTTTGCTAGCTGGGTTTGTAAGTCTTGCACCCAGCCGCATCAGAAATATTCATAAGCTTCTAATGACTTAAAGCTTCTCAACTCTTGCATTGTGTAGGCACCGATACCGTAAACCAGGTAATTGATTATGTCAGGGTGTGTGAAAGGTAATAACGTTAGTGCTTCTGGGTCTTTAATCCATTCTGTAACGTTAACGTTAGCTGCAGTTCGTACGGGTCCATGTTGTTGATACCAAGCAGTTTCTCTGTTAAAACACCCACATCCATTTAGACACAAATCTCGCAGCTACCGTGCTGTTTAGCAAAATAATTATTCGTAGCTAGCCTATACGATGTTAAAATGTGTTTAAATACTGTGACTTACGGAATTCCGGAAGGATTCCACGGAAGACAGGTAGGCCTACTGAGATTCAAGAGAAGGAGATGAGCTTCCACGGGAGCCGGTGTCGGGTCTCCGGGGAACCCCTGAAACATCTCCCCGCTGGAGCCGAAAGAAGCCGAAACACCTAGTGTGCCCGGCGAGAACGGGTAGTCACCTGTCACCCAACACAAGACACACTGAAGCGTTTTGCCAGGGCATTAACTATTTGCTTTTGTAAACCGTAATAATGCACTATAAAAGAGAAAACCGCGGGTGCATTGTATTTAAATATGTTTTATTAGCCTATATTAAAGTCACCTACCGTAACCAGTTTTATTCGCAGTTTTCGTGAAGATGCCCTTGGTCTCTTTCCAAAAGAGTTGCATTAAGACATCAATCCAGTTCCCTGCTGGAGGAAACTTCTAAATTCCAATCTCTCCTTGGATAACACTTCCCAGGTAGGCTACAATCCGTGAAATCTGCATTTATAAATCCATAAAATAATCCGGCATGCGTTTATTACAAACGGGAGTAGAAAGTGTGCAGTGTTTCGGCAGCAGCGAAGCGCTCTTGTGAATGAAGCCTGAGAAGAACGCATTGTAAAGTAGCGAGTCCTGGTTCCTCCTCTTACTGGTGTTCTGCTGTCGTAATGCCCATATATGCTCTAAAAGAACCCAAGCAATATGACGTGTAAGGGATTCCCTCACCCACAGAAAGAGACGAGAATAGCTCGCGGTCACGAATAGGCTACGTTTACTATTACTTCCACAAGATATTTTTAAGTTTTACATGGTTTTCACGGACAATATTTAGAAACGACACGGTTTGCACATATTTTGCCTAAAAATGTGTTATGTTTAACTGTAGCTTTATGTAATTTATGTCACTATATCAGCTTCTTTAAATAAACAGTTTTCTCTCATAAAAAAAGGACCGTGAAAAACAGTATCCAGATGTTCTTTACGAAAGCGGGGGCAAACTGTTTTGCAAAATGTGCAATATTGTTGTCGAACATAAAAGGAAATCGACAATTGACAAACACTTTGCCACCGCCAAACATATGCGGAAAATGACAGAAACGCATGGAGGCTGTAGTAAGACGAGACAAATCACTGTGACACTTTTGACACTGCTGTTGCATCCCGATCAATTGCAAGCTCTGAAAAAATCAAGGTAAGTTGGTTTAAATGTATATTTATACATACAATGCAACTTAGAGGTAACGTTAATGTACTGTAGTATATCACACCGAGTGACTAACATCACCGAAGTTACTGTCTTGTCTGCATGACACTGCGTGTTTGTGTGTGTGTGTGTGTGTGTGTGTGTGTGTGTGTGTGATTTAAGAACTTAGAACAGCTTTCTCAAAAAGTTTAGACACAACTTTGAATTCCTCAACCATCAATTATGATGTGTACTGAAATCAGTTGATGTGTGTGAAGCATAGGACACGGAGATACAAAAGTGAAATAAAAATCAATTATTTAGTTTCTTGTTTTGAGAGGTTTTCTGTACTGTCAGGAGTAGGGGGATTTATTATGATGTATTTTTCCTCTCTTTTTCTCTTAGATCTGTGAGGGTTGCCACCTGCACTGCAGTAAATATTCCACTCTCCAAAAGTGACCATCCAGAAAATTCCTCAGAGAACAAGTTGTCAATGGTGGAGTTATACCTGGATTTCACCAGCTTCAGGAACATTACCTGGGGGCAGTGTACCTGAAAGAAAAAGCACAACTCAAGACACATTTAGCTAAAAAGCCTGTTGCAGTCATTTTCGATGAAACTCCAGACATAGAGGGCAGATGTGTACTAAACATAGCCTACTAATTGCACTGCTGGAGAAGGATGATTCTGGTAGAATATTGGCATACCTTGCAGACACAGTGTTCCTTGAGGATTGTAACCATTCCACTGTGTCTATGGCTGTTGTTAAGTGTCTACAAGAATACAACATAGACAATGATGATGTTGTGGTGTTCAACACTGACAACGCGGCCTATATGAAAAAGGCCTACAAAGCTGCGTCGCAGTCCTTATTCCCGAACTCGATACATGTGACATGCTTGGCTGATATAATGAACCTGATAGGTGGTGCCTTCCGGAGACCTTTTGACCAACTGAATGCATTCATGCTGTGTTTCTCACAAATGTTCTACCAAGCTGGCTCCCGGAAAAGAAGATATCTTCAATACATGACAAAAAAAACAACCAACAGGAAGGAAGGCAACAATGGCTCCAAATCCATGTGCTACGCGCTGGAACTCGTGGTTCACTGCAGTCCCGTACCATTCAGAACATTTCAGACTCTACAAGGAGTTCATTGAGATGGAAGTGGATGTAAGTAAGCTACTTGTTTATTGTTGAAATTCTTAGTTAAAAACATGTTTCACTGTGTATTTCACCTCCACACACACACAATCAACTTTTGTGGTTGATTGCATTAACACAATATATATATTTTTTTCATACACTTGTGGCAGAAGCAACCCTCAGAGTGTGCTACAAAATCCAGATATGGCTCAAAGTCTACAGGTTGAGATCAGCATCACGTCAGAGAAGTGCAGAAGAGTAATTCAACTTCTGGACATCTTCCAGAGCAGACGTCCCGTAACCACCAAGGTTTTTCACTACCTTGAGGATCTGCACATGCACATTGTGGCAAATGCACAACTACAGTATGAAGCATGTGCTCAGTACTTTGAGGGACTTGATCTGACTTTGGCTATCAAGAACCACATCCTCAACAAAGTGGAACAGGCTTATAACAATGCAGAGGACAAACTCAGTAAGTACATGTCAGATGGATAACCTGCCTTTCATTTCCTGAAAGAAGTCAGGGTCTTCGATCCTCGTCACACTGCATTTATGGATGAGTGTGTGGTCAGCTACAAAAACATTCCAGGCTTCAGTGCTGTTCCTACAGATGAATTGGATGCCTACTTCATCCACCTAGGTCCAGCTGCACTCAGAGCTTCAGCGTGTGGAGTGGTGGATTTGGATGTTTTCTGGGTTGCAGGAAAGGCTGCCTGTAATGAGTGTCCTGGCCAAACGATACAAAGATGTCATCGTAAACTCAGCAGATGCTGAACGCAGCAACAGCATCTACAAGCTGGTTTTGTCCAGCCGAAGGAGATCAGTGTCAAACAACAACCTCAAAGCCTTGGTCTTCTTATACCACAACCAGAGACTAACCAGTGGAGCTTTTGAAATGGTTGAAGAGCAGGAAGATTTTGTGGAGGACATGGAGGATATTGAGGATTAGGCAGCTCTCAGAAAACTAGATGTCAAACTAGTCACTTGCCATTTTGTTTAACTGTGCTTTGTTTATTGGCATCTTTCAACATACATGATGCTTAATGTTTACTGTATAGTTCAATGCACGTTTTTGAACTGGGTCAGTGTGTTATTTTTTTCATTATATGATTGAAGAGAGGCTTCGGCATTGTCATGAATATCTGCCAAAATGAGTTTCTTCTTCATTAAAAAGATAAATTTACTGATCCCATTTCGATTAAGATTCAGAGTATTTTGATAAGTCTAGCTTAAGATCAAGCATAGTGGATTTATTACACAGGCTTGTGTAGTTACATTTTTATTTTATAGGATTTAACTAGTATTTTTATACATTCAAGCACTGTGTGGTTACAAAACTTGGTTTTATATTGTTTTAGTATTGGCATATATTGAAACATAAATACTGTGAAGTTATCTCTATGCACTTTAGTTTTTGAACAGGGTCGGTGTAATTTTGTTTTATTTATATTTACTGCACTGATACAAAAGCAGTTTTGCCCTGCATATTTGTTGATCCATAGTGGTATCAGTGTTATGTTATAGTACTCAGAAGAATGCAGGCTTCAGCATTATTTTGTTGTCCATATCAGCAGAAATAAATGAAATTATTATGTTTCGTTAAAGCAAAGATTATTTTTGATTAGTTGGATGAAAGTATCAAAGTTATGAAATGGTACTAGGCCTGTACTGTGTTTACTGTAAAGGGCTGTGCACTTTTGATTTTTCCACCATTTAACTTTTGTGGGTATTCCAAGAAAACTGTATTTTGGACTTTATAAGTAGGCTACTGGCATCTTTCAACATAAATGCTGCTTAATGTTTCAAACTATTAATACTGAAAAATAAATGTTCTGTCTATTTCTGTAATCAATATGATCTTAAATATTCTAGTAGAGTTATTTTTATTAAACTGTATTAAAATAAATAAGACTAGAATAATTAGTAGCTTGAACTACTTGAACTAGAACTTTTAGCTTTGACTAAAACATAATACATAGGCTAAATGATACTGGCCGCTATAACTGATAAAGCACAGAAGAAGAAGACGGACGGAGCTCTGCTGCGTCCCAATTCGCCTACTTATACTACGACCTAAAAGTATGTACTCTTTTTGTGAAGAAAAAGTACATACTTTTGAGTGTGTAGCAAAAGAGTAGGCAAGCTTTGGGACATACTATCACGTCATCTTTAACGGACAGATCTGTCGCGTGTTCCTGTCACCGTAAACTGCCCTGTCAATCATCCTGTCACAGTTAAAATCCTCCATTCAGTCTAATTTGATTTCCTACCGTTTCGGAGAGCACGTTCATCTGCCAGTCGTGGGTCTTTCATGCGGAGACTCTCCTCATTTGTTTGCAATTTGAATATAATGATGCATTTAAAAGGTAATGGCTAAACATATCTTTACAAAAGTTCACAATGCTGCTGCAGATGCAATATAATGTAGACAACATTGAATAAATACATTTTCGTCAGGTTAGATACTGATAATTAACCACTCAAACCCCTTTATCTAAACCTCTCTACACAACCGCCGGACTCGCGCGTCCTCCATGTCTGTAGTTTTTTAACACTTTTCACTCGTGTTTGTAGTTCTAACCGAATCCTCGTCCAACGCGCGATGGGTTTTGGGCAATATCAGCCGTTAGAGTGTGCATCGATCTGCACTTCGGATTCTGACCGGAAATAGTAGACCATCCGGGTATCTTTGGAACACTCATTTCAACATACTACGATTTGGGACGTACTAATTCTATTTTCGAATACTATTTAGGACGGATAGTATGCGAATTGGGACGCAGCTCTCGTTTCTCTTTTTCTTCTTCTTCTTCTTTCAAATCTCAAAGCTGCATTACCGCCAACTACTAGACTGGAGTGTGGGCATTAAAATGGCATCAAAGGAGATAGAGGAACTCCTATTAAATTATTTCGCTTAGCCCAGTGTTTTTCAAAAACAAAATTAATAACTTGTGTATTTTCCCAGATGTTTTCCCTAATAAATGCTCAAGTGTAATGCTTTGTTCATCCATTTGTGCCTTTAATTCTCTCCTATCTTCTTCATATTTTTTGCAGTCTAATAATATATGCTTCACTGTCTCTTGTACATTATTACAATAAGTGCATAATCCAGTGGGGTGTTTTCCTATTCTGTACAATGTTGTATTTAAACCAGTGTGACCCATTCTAAGACGTGAAACTATCATCTCCTCTCCTGGGCTTCTGCCCTTCCTCATTGTGAATATAAATGACGTCCTGTATCCACTGTGTTCCAATATTCCTGCCATATTTTAAGTGAGTGTTGCTTTATAATGGTTTTAACCTCTGCTCTACTTATTGTTGTTATGCGCACATCTACTGTTTAATGCTTTATAGAGTTGTTTGCTAGCATATCTACAACTTCATTTTCTTCCACCTCTACATGAGCAGGAACCCAAAGGAAGGAGACAGCTATTCTTTTAGAATGAAGTGTGAGAAGCAAGTGGAGTATGTGATGAATGAGGTCTTGTCTACACGATGCTCTCCCAGATTGAATGAACTTCCACTCGCAGTAACTTCCGGGTTCTGAACTGGTTGCAGTTCCACTCTGGCTCCACATGAGGGCGCTCACAGGACGAGTGCAGAATGAATGGAGGTCAATGGAGATATACCCCTCAAAATCCACTTTTCTCAGGATATACTTTTTTGTCTAGTAATTTGAATGTTGTATTCGAAAGGAGATGCAAAAAAAATGCACATGTATGTAAAATTAAAATTACAGAGCAATTTAATATCCACAGGCTGTTTGCTTTATGAGTGAAACGGTATGGTCATCTTGGTTTTTCAGTAACTTTAGACATTCTAGAGTGACCAACAGTCCTGTTTTCCCAGGACATGTCCTGTTTTCACGTCCTGTCCTGTTTTTTATAAAGTGATGAAAATGTCCTGGTTTTAAAAAAAAACTGCTGGGAAAGATCAGCTCTACAGCAAAATATAGATGGGCAAACAAGGAGGATGAGGAAGAAAAACAGGATAAAGAGGAAGAAAACTAAAGATATAAATATATTTTGTTAGTTCGTTTTTGGAAGTTTGTGAGAGCTATTTTTGTTCAATTTGGAGGTATTTCTTTTAGTTATTTATTATTTATATATGTATTTGTCTAATACAGAAGAGACATTATTTCTATCATTATTTCATTCATTATTTTTTAAACCTGTCATAATAAAACATGTTGAGTAACCTCTGAGAAGCCTATCTGAATAATATAACCATTTTCTATACAGAGGAGGCATAGCCTACTTTAAATGTATTGAAATTAATAAGGCATCTTTCAGTAAACTTCGAGTATCATTTGAGTATCTGTTTGCCGGGCCGAGTGTCCTGGTTTTTGGTAATCAAAATATGGTCACCCTAAGACATTCTCAATTCAGTGCAATGAAGTTTGATCGTTAGCCGAAGATTAAAATAATTTATTTTGATAGATGGGCCACGTGATAGCTGTCTTTGCTAAACCTCGTTGATAAAACAACAACAGTATCAAATCAAATCAAAATCAAATCCCTTCATTGTCACACAACCTTATACACAAGTGCAACAGTGGGTGAAATTCTTAGGTGCAGTTCCGAGCAACATATCAGTCATGACACGATGTGACGAAAACAATTACAGCAAACATCAGATTTACATAGATTACACATCTAATGTGCGCACAATTACTCACAGTACCATACACACTAACAGAACAATAAATAATATACAATATACAACAATGTACAATATACAACAATATACAAAAATAGGTATTTATACATACAATAGATACACGTAAGGTGGAAATTATATATATATATATATATATATATATATATATATATATATATATATATATATATATATATATATATATATTAGGGCTGAACAATTATGGAAAATAATCTAATTGCGATTTTTTTTTACCAATATTGCGATTGCGATTTAATATGCGATTACTTTAAGTTCTTTACCTTCTGTATTAGTCGACAAAGACAAGCAATAAATCATTGTACAGTAGGGATGGGAATCTTTAGGCAGCTCATGATCCGATCTAATTTTTTTCTTATTAATTAATCTTAATAACACTTAAAATATGTATTTAATTACATGTGTAAATACATACTTAAAAAAAAAATATATATATATATATATATATATATATATATATATATATATATATATATATATATATATAAACACATTCAATTAAACCAATTACATGTTAAGAATTTTAAATGGGCTATAAACTAATATAGCGTCAAAATATAAAAGCTAGTAAATAAAGAGGAACAAAAAAAAAAAACATTACAAGCAATAAACAAAGAGTGCTTTCAGTATTTAAAAGTAGGCTGTCTGAACGTTTTCCATTCGAGAGCTGGAGTGATTTTCCCCCTATACGATAAGCTGCATTCACACTAATGCACATATCTCTTTTGAAATTGTAAATGTGGTTTGTCCTGTTGGTTTAAGATATAACTGACCGTGTTTACATTAATTTCGCGTCAGAAGCATCTTGAGATGCAAGTACATTTAACCAATGAGTCTCTCACAGCCGCATGCACGAGCACTCTTCACAAAGCGCGCGCAAGTATTTTAAAATGAAAGCAGCTTTCTCAGTGATTTATATATATAAATATATAAGCCAACTGCATTCCAAAATACATAAATAATGCCTTTGTGGAGCATTTGTAAGGAAAATTCCGGCGGCCAAGACCGCGCACTGCAAGAGTAACATCAAAGCGGCAAAACCTGTGCAATGAAGCCCGCGACTGTCCTTGTAATTCGCTTAAACCCCGAACTTTATGAAAGCTTATTTTTCGGAAGGTTCGAGCGGTGTCGTGTGTGTGTGTGTGTGTGTGTGCGCGTGACAGAGAGAGAGAGAGAGAGAGAGAGAGAGAGAGAGAGAGAAATTAGAAGCAAGCAGAATACGGTTGTTTCTAAAGCACGCGCAGCGTCATCACGCATCTGTGTTTAAAAACTAAACTCAGACTCGATTCTGAAATTCTCTGAATCGATCCAGAATTGTTGGAGAGAGAATAAATAACACAACATCACATACATAAAATTAAACTGTTCTTTCCTGTATGCCAGACCTATGCGTAGCGTGCCAAGTTGATGCTTGATCTGCAGACTGCTTTTCTCTCGCGTGTCACGTGACCAGTGTAATCGCAGCTTTTTGCGGTTACAAAATCGCATTTCATCATATCGCGATATTATCGCAAATGCAATTAATCGTTCAGCCCTAATATATATATATAAATAAAATGTAATATCCAGTAGGTTATGTTGTGCTGTGTTGACAGTTAGACTGTTTATGGTTATTGATCATGAGGGATCAAGAGTTTAGAAACTGCTTGTGGGAAGAAGCTGTCATGGAGTCGGCTGGTGTGTGTGCTGATGCTGCGGTACCGCCGGCCTGATGGTAGCAGTGAGAGCAGTCCATGGCTCGGGTGGCTAGAGTCTCTGATTATCCTCCGAGCTTTCCTCACACACCGCCTGGCATATATATCCTGGAGGGAGGGAAGCTCACCTCCGATGATACGGCTGGCAGTGCGCACCACCCTTCGCAGGGCTTTGCGGTTACGGCTGGTAGTGTTGCCGTACCAGGCAGTGATGCAGCCAGTCAGGATGCTCTCGACGGTGCCGGTGTAGAACTGTGTGAGGATGCGGCGGTTCATTCCAAACTTCCTCAGCCGTCTCAGGAAGAAGAGGCGCTGATGAGCCTTCTTCACGACGGCCTCGGTGTGGACGGACCATGTGAGTTCCTCTCTGATGTGGACACCGAGGAACTTGAAGCTGTTGACTCTCTCCACCGGAGCTCCATTGATGGTGATGGGGCTGTGTTCTCTGTCGTTCTTCCTGAAGTCGACCACTAGCTCCTTGGTTTTGCTAATGTTGAGGGAGAGGTTGTTCTTCTGACACCAGTGTGTCAGAGTGAGAACCTCCTCTCTGTAGGCCGTTTCATCGTTGTCGGTGATCAGACCTATGACCGTCGTATCATCAGCAAACTTGATGATGGAATTGGAGCTGTGAGTTGCCTCGCAGTCATTTGTGTACAAGGAGTACAAGAGTGGGCTGAGAACACAACCCTGAGGGGCTCCAGTGTTGAGGGTCAGTGATGAGGAGATGTTGCTGCCTATTCTGACCACCTGGCGTCTGTTTGACAGGAAGTCCAGGATCCAGCTGCACAGCGAGCTGTTTAAGCCCAGAGCCCGGAGTTTCACATCAAGCAAGGAGGGCACTATGGTGTTAAATGCTGGGCTGTAGTCTACAAACAGCATTCTCACATATGTGTTCCTTTTTTCCAGGTGGGAGAGAGCAGTGTGTATTGTAGATGCAATAGCATCATCAGTGGAGCGGTTATTGCGGTAAGCAAACTGCAGTGGATCCAGTGAGGGAGGTAGACCAGAGCAGATGTAATCTCTGACTAGTCTCTCAAAGCATTTACTGATGATGGGGGTCAGAGCAACAGGACGCCAGTCATTTAAGCAGGTGATATTGGTTTGCTTCGGTACAGGTACTATGATGGACGTTTTGAAGCATGTGGGGACTACAGGCAAGGAGAGGGACCGACTGAAAATGTCCGTAAAAACACCAGCTAGTTGGTTCGACTTCCAATAGTTTCACTTCCAATCTTTCAGGGTAAATCTAGAAAAAAGTATACACTATTAATGAAACAACACCACATAATTGTACTAGTCATGTGTGAAATTAATGTGGGGAAAAAAATATTCTGAACCCTAAATAGATTTACACAAACTGAGAAAGTCATAACGCAATACGAGTAGACTATACCATCTAATAAATCTATAAATAAAATAAAGTAGGCTACCATCTAGTAAATAAGAACAATCTAATGAATAAGTAGCCTAGAACGAAATGTACTGTAATTGCTACTTTGCTAGTATATAAAAATAGTAGTAGAAGGAAAATAGATACTAGTGCGTTTCAGGATTAAATGTTAAAACAGTTTGCCATAAATGTAAAGGCGCTTGATATACGGATCCTTTAAACATATACAGTCATGTGAGAAGGGAAGTTAACTTAGATTCACTCTGTGTGATTTTGAATAAGCCGATAGACTGTCACTGCGGTATTCTGTGACAGAAGAAAACTCCCTCGGAGGAAGCGACTGTGACAGAAGAGGTTCAGGGCCGGCCCGTGGCATAGGCAGTATAGGCAAATGCTAAGGGCGCCGGCGCCTTATACCCTAGGGGGGGCGCCAGAGCCGCGTAAGGAACTTTCCGCTTTTATTGTAGGCTACTTCATTAACACTGCAACGACTGGAGCAATTACATAAGCCTGCCAGTGGCGCAAAAAGTGGGTATACCGGTATGTGTAGCGGAGTAGGCGCCCTCATAAGATTTCATCATAGAATTTTGACAGGGGACCCCCCTCCAATAATATCGCGAGCGGGCGCGGGCGCCGTGAGCGCTGAGCGAACAGGCACGAGTAGTGAGTTGTCGTCGAAAAAGATGGATAAAGCAAAAAAGCGGCCGGGGGCTAAAATAGAAATAGTCCAATCGTTTTGTTTTGTTTTGTTTTGCTTAATCGGCGGCGCTGGGTTAGTGCTGGTGTAATGCATTGGTCAAAAAAAAAAAAGTCAGCGTTAGCTTTTTTTCTGAAACCGCATGAAACGCGTAGATCAGCGGCCCATTGGTTGTTTTCTTGATTGACACTGGGCTGGCCCAATCACATCTTTAATGTGAAGTATAGAAAAATACTCTTTCTATTAGTATAGAAATTAGTACAAAACTTTAGTACAAAAAAAAAAAAATTAGTACAAAAGTTTCCTTTATTTTTCAGTGCATTGTTTTACAATATATGAGTATTATCATGGGATTAATATTATAACTATTATTATGTAATGTAGACAGACACTAACTAAAAGAGGTTTGAATTTTTCTTTGTTTAATTTGAACACTGAATATGGGTTGGAGCTTTTAATTTTGAACCGGATTGATGAATTTAACATTAAAAAGCACAAAATTTTCTTACGGGGGAGCATGAACCCCCCTAGCCTTGTAGCAGCATAATAGATTAGTAATAATAGTAGTGGTGTTAGTAATTGTCATTTATCTACTACAAGTTACATGGTCAGATAAAATGTATTTGTACAATGCAACTATGTAGGATGATTGAAATATCCTTGAACGTTCTTTGTAGCATTTGTATAAAGAATTTATTACAGTTCAAGTCATAATTTGCTTGTTGAAGTTTTGGAGTGACTATAAGAGCATTTTTGTTTAGTTAAATAAATGCTCATTATTTTTAAAGGAGGGGGGGGCGCAAAAATCAATCTCGCCTATAGGGCAACCAAAGGGCTAGAGCCGGCCCTGGGGAGCAGCTTAGAGAGACCATCCCTCTGAGGTTGGGGCAGCATGTATATATACTAGACTTTCTAAAGGCATTTTGCCTTTTTCTGAATTGCCGCTCTGAGCTGTGTGAGTTTGATGAAGCTTGACTGAACATTAGACCCATGCAGAACTATTACCATGTAAGTTTTCATATTTTTAAATATAACTCAGCTTGTGTGTTTTTGTGTTGTACAATAGTTTAGTGTGTTTGTGGGAAACTAAAACTGCTAGTGATGTTAAAGAGAGTCAAAGTCTATGATGAATTTGCCCAGTGGATACAGTTATGACAATTATTATTATGATTGTATTTTTATATTGCGGTTATTAATATAATTGTTATAATGTTTTAGCATGATTACTCCGATTGGTTGGTAGCAGGAAAAATAACTTCTAAAACCTGTTGCTTGTGTATTTATTAAATATACATTTATAAAACCAAAGTTTTGTTTCCTACAATTTAACAGTTTTGTTTCAAACAAAAGCATCTTGAACTATTTTGACAACACACTTGAACTGCAGGAGACCGTTATTGTTACCTGAGTGGAAACAGCTTTTACAACACTTTATGTGTCAGTATTGTAAATTACCTCTAGCTGTGATGCTCTATCACCATAGATATGACATAGACAAATGCATATAAGACAGTATGTTTCACCACTGGGGGCAAATTCAGTAAATCTGCATGATACACACACGCACACACACACACACACACACACACACACACACACACACACACACACACACACACACACACACACACACACACACACACACACACACACACACACACACGTCCATTGTGCTTTCTATGATGGGAGAAACGAAGATAAAAAAGATTATAGTTTGATATTTTTTAATCATGTAAGATCCACATGTGGATGAATATCTTTAAATAAACTGAAAGTGAGTGTATAATGTAGTGTGTGTCTGTCACGTAACACACCTTCTGTTTTCTCATCAGGATGAATCTTCTTCTTCTTCTGCTGTGCTTTATCAGTTATAGCGGTCAGTATCATTTATGTTATTAATTATTATTTTTTAGTCCAAGTTAAAAGTTCTAGTTCAACTAGTTCAAGCTACTAGTTATTCTAGTCTTATTTATTTATTTTAATCCAGTTTAATAAAATAACTCCACTAGAATATTTAAGATCATATTGATTACAGAAAATAGACAGAATATTTATTTTTCAGTATTAATAGTTTGTATTGAGTGAATATTACTGTGTGTGTTTGCAGGATCCTCCACTAAACCTGTGTCAGGAATAAAGGGAGGAATCGTCACTCTATCATGTGAATCTGAGGACAGAGAGATTGTGGATATTAGTTTAATCAGTCGGTCGAAACACATCCCTGTGTGTGAGAAGAAAAACTGTAGCGGTCGAGTGTTTAAAGAAGGATCATGTGACGTCATCATCAAGGATGACAATTCAAATGCTTAAAACAAAACCCATATTTCATAGATGCTGCTCTTACATACTGATTAATCACAAGTCATCAATTTGGAATTATTCTTAAATCAAACAAAAGGACTCATGTAAACACAGCTAGTGAGCCACGCATCTCACCCCATGCAGTGGAGGACAGAAGCATCAGGCATAAAAAAAAATATTGTTTGGTTCCGGTTTCCGACCGACCCTGTCAATTTATGTGCGACCCAAATTTATTTTATGAGCTTGGTGAAGAAATAATACAAATTAAATAAATACACAAATTAGGGATGCTCATTTGGGTTAATTTTCCCGACCGACAACTGCCGCTCGTTGATCGATTATTAACCGTTAACTGATAAGACTATAATATTGAATTGGCATTAAATAAAAATAAAATTGACGCGTATCTGTCTTTTTTTTATCAAAGGGTTTATTTTAACGTGCAAAGTGCAAGCAGCAGCATACAGATCAACAACAGAACCTGGATTCAGATCAAATTTTCACGCACCTGCAGCATTTCTGACAGTGACACTTTTTAACTGAAAATTTCTGAAATAAGAGATTTTCTGCCTATGTCACCAACAACCGCTATCACGAACCACCGCAAACATCCAATAGGAAAATTCAACTGCAGTAGCCACCGTTCAACCTGAAGAGGGCAGCACTCAGACGTTTTTAAAACATAAATTGTAGAATTAAAACACTTTAAACCCAAATGTCAAAAAAATTACTGGAATCAATGAACCGCATTTATGAAGCTCCATTCTTACAGATCATTAACTAAAAAAAGTTGTATTAGTGTTTAGTTACCCTTTCATAATTTTGACAATATTTCATAAAAAGTATTTTACAAAAATTTACAAATATAAATCCCGTCTCTTCCTGGTTTACATGTGATAACATGAATTAAAAGAGTGAATATAACTTTACACAAATCACAGTTCTCATATTAGTCTCATGTTAACACATGTAGGCCCGGTTTAACAGACTGGGTTTAGATTAAGCCAGGATTAGTCTTTAGTTCAATTAGGGCATTTAAGTAGCTTTTATAAACATGCCTTAAAAAAAAACATTAATGATGGGAATCTTGAGGCAAAACACTGACACTGATATATTTTAAGATGTGCTTTCAGTTAAAACTGCTGAAACATGTATTTTAGTCTGAGACTAGATTAATCCTCGTCTGTGGAACTGGGGAATGTTTAAGTGTTCTGGTTAAACTTTCACAACAGTAATTGAGTGATTGTAAAACTATTTCTCTCTCTGGTACAAAACAAATCCTTCAGTGAAACAAAGCTTCAAAAACAATCGCTGACCTTATAAACTATCATTAACATAACTATAACCAGATTTATGATCAGTAACGTGAGGTAATAAGGAGGATTACTAGTAAGATGGGAAAGTCCATCAAATATTGTGCTTCTGTCTGTTGTACGGCTGTATATGAAGTTTATTTCTGAACAAGATCTCTGATGATTTCAGTCTGATCTCAACAGCAGATTTCAGATCTGATTGTGTCTGAATCTGAGATGATGGAAAATATTTAAACATCCCCTTCATATTTCATTGTATATATTATTTAAAAAACATTTTCTGAACAAAATACACCAACAAAAACGTTTCTTACAAAAGTGGTTTAATTTATTTTCACAATACTACTTGCAGATTTACAAAATATAATGCAGATCCTCTATTATACAGACAAAAACAAAGTGGAAAGGAAAAGTCTAGTAGAAGATGATGAAGACACTTCAGGAGAAGATAAGGCTCTTGCAAAGGCCATATTAAACATACATATTTAAATATAATATTTTACAATACATGCATATGTACATAAACACTGTCTTTCACTATATAATTTAATTCCCACTGAGATTCATTGCATCAAAACACTATGTACAAAGATGTATTAAAATCCTCCTGATTTCCCAGTGATGTTTTTAACAGCCGGCTGATCATGCACATCATGATACATTTATTCAGTTATAAATCATGTTTCTTCCTGGTTTACATGTCACAACATGAGTTAAAGAATGAATATAACTTAGATCTCAGTTCTATCATATCAGTCTCATGTTAATGTAATGTAATCTTCATGTAATGTTTAAGTGTTCTGGTTAAACTCTCAGAACAGTCCACATGTGTTTTCTGTTGTTTTTAAAAACTAAAGGAGGAAGTCCATCACTAATGTAATGTAAGACATGAAGCTTACACCGACATTTTGAAAAAGGGAACATCAGTGATGAAAGGAAAGAAGTTTATCTTGATGCCTGATCATTTCAGCCAAAAGAGGATTCAATTCAATTTATTCAAAAAGAGAAGCACCTTAAAATCTCCTATAGTGATCAGTTAAAGGCAACAGCGGCAAGGAAAAAACTCTCTAAAGATGTTTAATATTGGAAAAACACCTTGGCAAGAACACAGACTCAACTTTGGACGCACTTTTCCTTATAATCCTCAGGAGAGATTATTATAGGTCTGGTTCCTCTGCATTCTGATCCGGCGGCGGCGAGTAACGTCTATTCAGACACTGGAGTTTCTTGATGACAACAAACACAATCACTCCCAGCAGAACCAGAACCAGCAGAGCTCCACACACTGACAGGCCAATAACCCAGAGATCTACAGCTGAAGGAGGACGGAGGGAAGAGAACACAGTTTTCAAAGTTTTTTCTTTTTTAAACTCATTGTTTAAAGATTTTTAAGTTTAGAAAGTTTAAAGTTCTCAATGTCTCCTGTTTTACTTACTATGATGTTCATTAGGTTTGTGATAATCTGTATTCAGTTTTTCCTTTGATTCTGTAGAGGAGATTGACACACAGTTTAGCATCAATTTTCTGTTCAAATCCGGATTAAAAATAAGCTCAAATATTTCTGCTCATCCACTGATCTTCTCTCACCTGTGACTGTGACTGTGATCAAGGTTTCATTATTAGAGTCCAGAACTCTGTATGTTCCAGTGTCAGTGACTGTAAAATTATTAATGGTCAGATTTCCATCACGATCAGTCAGTCGATCACTGCTGACCCCGTGACCTCTCCTCCAAATCTTCTTCCAGCCTTCACTGGAGTTTCTCCCCACTTTATCAGCGTTGATCAACACAACATCCAACTTCAGATCCTCTCCTTTCTTCACAGAGATCTCATCTGAGGACAAACAGAGACATTCATCCTCAATCACAACTATAATAGTGTCATTTAATCACGGCCATAATCACATATTTAATATTGGGGGATCAGATGAAAACATTGGGAAAACTCAATCCACTCTGAATATTAAGTTCGTCCATTCAGTGTTTCTGCTGTTTCTAGTCCTGCATGCAATACCAACACTATTACAGGAAATCCTGAAGCACAAGCTGATGTTTGATCAGTTTTGACTTTACCATGAATATGAAGATGATATTCCCTGATCTGTCGCTTCACTTCTCTCTGATCATTATTGTAATACACATATAAAATGTATTTCCCAGCGTCACTGTAGATCAGATCCTTGATGATGACGTCACATGATCCTTCTTTACACACTCGACCGCTACAGTTTTTCTTCTCACACACAGGGATGTTTTTCGATCGACTGAATAATCTAATATCCACAATCTCTCTGTCCTCAGATTCACATGATAGAGTGACGATTCCTCCCTTTATTCCTGACACAGGTTTAGTGGAGGATCCTGCAGACACACACAGGAATATTCACTCAATACACACTATTAATACTGAAAAATAAATGTTCTATTTTCTTTAGGGATGCACCGCATGTTCGGGAACCGAAAACCGAAAAACCGAAACATTATTCGGCCGAAAATAGCAAAAAAAAGCACTTTCGGTGTAAGTAAAAAGACCGAATAAATTTGACCGAACAATGTTTTTGATGACACGATCAAATAGTAACCAGCGTAGAGTGAGAGGCGCGCGCTTTATAAATGCAGCAAACATGCCCCCTCTCCCCCTTTGAGCAGATAACAAAAGAGAAGCTCATCTGATGCGTCTGTGGCAGACGTTGTACCCTTACGTGCAGCACTAAAGCGTCTTTTAACCCTCTGTAGTTGACAAACGTGCCGCCGCGTTTTGCTGGATTTTTTTCACATAGAAGCAAAATAGACTTAAATACTCCATTTATGGTCATACAGACT
Organism: Gila orcuttii; assembly: GCA_026230005.1. Classification (NCBI taxonomy): domain Eukaryota; kingdom Metazoa; phylum Chordata; class Actinopteri; order Cypriniformes; family Leuciscidae; genus Gila; species Gila orcuttii. The sequence continues at coordinate 46,677,773 of JAPDVR010000010.1, forward strand.
TAAGAAATATGAAAAAAATAAGACTGTTAAATGTCTACTTGTGTCCACTTACAATCGAAACAAAACTGTGCTTTTGTAAAATAAAGAAAATAAACAGGGTGTGCTTTCGGCCTCCGTTAACTTTTTTCCTGGAGCACGTCTCTAAATTTAAACAAAACTCAGCCAATACTAGTCACACAGGCAAAGGCAATATATCTTTATAATCATTTAATTGTCTACTTTTAAATGATCTAATTCAAAACAAAAACAAATATTCTCTGTTTATGTAATCTGTATGAAAAGAGAGAGATGTCAGCCGTTCTCAACTCCTTATCTGCTAATCGCCACGGAGAGCGCGCGCTATATTGAAACCCAAATGATCCAGGCAATCCATGCAAACCTGTCAACGCCCACGATAAAGTGTATGTAAACCGCAAAAGTAGGCTTATGTCTAGGACAGTTGTTCATTTGTTGTGGGTTCATCCATATTTTTTTGCACTTTTCGATCCACTTTTGTTACATTCTTTCAGCAGTCAGTTATAGGCCTAACATAGGCTATTCAAGAAGGGGGGCTTCAAAGATGGACAAATAAAAATATAGTTTTTATTTCACTAATTTATATATTTTTTGTTATATTGTGCTTTGTTTAAATAATATCTGCCGGAATGTTACAAAAAATTCTGTGTTAAATAGATTTTATTTTTGCAATTTGTTTTTTTTTCTCTGAAAAGCAAGACAAAATAGTAAAAAGCATATTTTTACTATTTAATTAAATGCAATGGTAAAAAAATTGGCAAAATAAATGGAAAAAATGTGAAACACCACGTTCGGTATTCGGCCTTTGGCCAAGCGTTTCATTATTATTCGGGTTTGGCCAAGAATTTTCATTTTGGTGCATCCCTAATTTTCTTAAAAGGATCTCCGGCTAGTTTGCCAAATTGGTCTAGATATGATGTCAATACACCTCCTAATTAAGGCGCTTGGTTAAAAATACCTGAAACGCTTTCATGATTAAGAAAAATAAAAAAGCGCGATCACTACTTTTTTTTGTACTATGGGCCGTCGATTGTTGATGACGCACGACGGTCCTGAGCGCTAAACTGCATCTTCAAATCCTGTATAGGCTCCACTTGGTTCGGGGTAGACATTTCTTATTTTGTTCACTGCACACGAGGGAATGATTCTGCGGACTCTTCTCCCCAGCCAGCCATGCATTCACCATGTAAACTGGCGATAGGAAGAATATCTGTAAGACCTAAAGCCAAAAGTTTAACACTAAATGTTATGAAAGGATGAATCAAGGTTTGACTCAAGCCAATACATGCCAGCCAATAATGTTTGCGCTGTATTATTGTCTAGATTCTTTATCGGTTACTGGAAAAACTTTCAGTGTTGGCCATACTAAGTAAGGGATAATGTATAGCGAGGCGGTTGTTATAGCGAATACAAACCCCGACAAGCTGATGCGGAAGCCCGTCGCGAAGCGGAGGGATCTTGAATTAGCCTGAAGGGGTTGTATTCGCTATAACAACCGCCTCGCTATACATTATCCCGCTTATTACATGGCTACCTACCAAATAAATCAATCATTTGACACAAAATATTGATTTTAAAAAGGAATTTATTGATTTAAAAACGATTGTATTGCTTCCGCTAAAGAAAATAGTCCGTTCCGTCTCTGGTTAGAATCCTGCTGCGTCCATAGCAACGCGCTGTTTTTCATGGAGACGGTCTGTTATACTTCGCAGCGGTCTGTTATCAAGAAATAACACACCGCATTCTACACTGGAATTCAGCCAAGCCATGTAATTATATGTTATATAATTCTAAACAAATATGTTCATGTTAGACCTGCCTGTTAGTAACTGCATCGCGGCTGGGTAAATCAGCGCTCCATCTGTCATGGAGGCTGACGAGGGCAGCCCACAGTACATCTGGATTGAGACAAACTGCGTGTGCCCTACTCTCTCCTCCTGCTCCTCCTCACCTACGGCTACGAGATGATTAGCATCCTTTGAACCTTCCTCCGTATTTACGACACGTTCAAGCTCGAACTGAAAAGGGTGAACGGCAGAAATTTCACTCGCTAATTGAGGTAATAGTTTAACCTTGATAACGTTAGTGTTTACGTGCCTTGTGTTTGTAGCGGCGCTGGGACCAGTCTACGTCACGGCCCAGAATGCAATGGGTAAAAACAACAATGGCGACTTACAGGTAAAAACTTGATTTTAAAATATCTCGCTACAACGAAAACATCGGGTGTGTTATTATATCACGTTTGTGGCGCAAATGGTATCGCTAACCCAATAAGACTAAGTTGTCAAACTAGCCGGAGATCCTTTTAAATCAATATGATCTTGAATATTCTTGTGGAGTTATTTTATTAAACTGGATTAAAATAAATAAATAAATAGACTAGAATAACTAGTAGCTCGAACTAGTTGAACTAGAACTTTTAACTTGGACTAAAAAATAATAATTATTAACATAAATGATACTGACCGCTATAACTGATAAAGCACAGCAGAAGAAGAAGAAGATTCATCCTGATGAGAAAACAGAAGATTTGTTACGTGACAGACACACACTACATTATACACTCACTTTCAGTTTATTTAAAGATATTCATCCACATGTGGATCTTACATGATTAAAAAATATCAAACTATAATCTTTTTTATCTTCGTTTCTCCCATCATAGAAAGCACAATGGACTGTGTGTGTGCGTGCGTGCATCATGCAGATTTACTGAATTTGCAATATAACAATATTACAATATATATATATATATATATATATATATAACTGCAATATAAAAACATAATCATAATAATCATTGTCATAATCCTATCCACTGGGCAAATTCATCATAGACTTTGACTCTCTTTAACATCACTAGCAGATTTAGTTTCCCACAAACACACAAAACTATTGTAGAACACAAAAACACACAAGCTGAGTTATATTTAAAAATATGAAAACTTACATGGTAATAGTTCTGCGTGGGTCTAATGTTCAGTCAAGCTTCTTCAAACTCACACAGCTCAGAGCGGCAATTCAGAAAAAGGCAAAATGCCTTTAGAAAGTCTAGTATATATACATGCTGCCTTTCTAAAGCTCCTCCCTCTCGCTCACAAGGAATTTACTTCTTTCACAGTCGCTTCCTCTGTCTCTCAGTTTACTCAAAATCACACAGAGTGAATCTAAGTTAACTTCCCTTCTCACATGACTGTATATGTTTAAAGGATCCGTATATCAAGCGCCTTTACATTTATGGCAAACCGTTTTAACATTTAATCCTGAAACGTACTAGTATCTATTTCCATTCCATTTTTATATACTAGCAAAGTAGCAATTACATTAGTTTCTAGGCTACTTATTCATTAGAATGTTCTTATTTATTTTATTTATAGATTTATTAGATGGTATAGCCTACTCGTAATGCGTTATGACTTTCTCAGTTTGCGTAAATCTTTTTCTCTTTCTTTCTTTTTAAAAAATTCATATTCCTTTAACTTTATTTAAATAGTCGAGACCAATAGCGTTTAGTGGAGATGTTTTAAACCGCTTTAATATTTCCAGTTTTAATATTTCTATTTTAATAGAGCTGTAACGATACGCGATATAAAACCGAAGTCGCCATGCTCAGATCCACGAACCTGTGTGAGAAGGCAGAATCGCCCCTTCCAACTCCCAGAGTTATCCTTCCTGTCCAGATCCAATGCTACCACTTCTTTAAATTACTATTAGTATTATTTGAAGTTAACATGATAAAAAACATAGACCTACACCACAAAACTAGTTGAGGATAAATTAAAATTGGGCAATTTCAGCGTTATGGACATGACAGTTGCAGTCAAAACTTGAAATATAAATTCTCAGAAAATGCATTTAATACCAATAAATTGAAACTTCTGTTTATATATCCATACTCCCTTAATAAAGGAGTCCAGACATTAGAAAAATATAAGTCTATAATGTATACACATGCATTTGCACATGCACAAGAATCACTATAAAACCAAACCAATCTCTGTTACCTTAAATTATATGTTTATCTCTGTAAAGCTGCTTTGAAACAATCTACATTGTTAAAAGCGCTATATAAATGAGGATTTTATATTTAATATGAGGGAAATACAGATGCGTTACGGACGTGACACAAAACATCTTTAACTTCTAGGTGGCAAAATATTGTTTTAGGCTACCTAATTCTGTGAATTACACTGCACAAACCAAAAGTAATACTACCGAATGAAGAAGGGTTGGCTCTCCCCAGAACATAAAATATTCATTTTATTTTATTTTTCGTGTTCGCATTTATGAGGAAAAAACAATGGGACGTGACAGTTCTGGAAGTGGGACTAAAACTTTCACAGAGACCTCAAACAGAATGCAAAAAACCTTTCTTTAAAGTGAATTTCGTTTTGTAATTGTATCTTAATTTTAATCAATGTTTCATCAACCAATTACCTGGATTTAATAAATAAGAAGTAAATATAGCAGACATTAGATAATCACGACACGGAGCGACAGGTGTCGTGCCGAAAAGTGATGGTCCGCCAAAAATTTATGGCCGGCCGCGGGAGCGCGCGCAGCGTGTTAAAGATGTATCGCCCATTCTCTTTACGAATGCAGTTGCTTTTATGTGGATCAAACAGACATAACGTGCAAATAAACATCACTCACCCAGTACTTTTTACCTATTAAAATACCTGTAAATGGCCAATACAACCATTATACTGGAGTATTTCAGCTGCCAAAAAGTGATTGAAGCCTCTAAAGGGCCAATATAAGCAACTAATTTCAGGGCAGAAATAACCTTTCAATAAATAAGTAGAGGCTTCAATCACTTTTTGGCAGCTGAAATACTCCAGTATAATGGTTGTATTGGCCCTTTACAGGTATTTTAATAGGTAAAAAGTAGTAGGTGAGTAATAATCAGTCCGATTTAACCCTCATGAATATAATCAACTAATTTCAGGGCAGAAATAACCTTTCAATCAATAAGTAGAGGCTTCAATCACTTTTTGGCAGCTGAAATACTCCAGTATAATGGTTGTATTGGCCATTTACAGGTATTTTAATAGGTAAAAAGTACTGGGTGAGTGATGTTTATTTGCACGTTATGTCTGTTTGACCCACATAAAAGCAACTGCATTCGTAAAGAGAATGGGCGATACATCTTTAACACGCTGCGCGCGCTCCCGCGGCCGGCCATAAATTTTCGGCGGACCATCACTTTTCGGCACGACACCGGCGCGTGAACTGGACCTCGTCTCATAAACGAACCGAAACTCAGCGTAGCCTATATTAAGGTAGGCCTACTTGTCTCACAGACCTGAGAAATATATCTATATTGAAATGTCTACTTTTAAACAGAACAATTCAAAACGAAAGAAAACAGACTGCTCTCTGTTTATGTAATCCGTATGAAAAGTGCATTTCTCTCTGGCGCGTTCACTGGGAAGATCGCGAGTGAAAGTGAAACGTGATGGCCAAGTATGGTAACCCATACTTGGAATTTGACCTCTGCATTTAACCCATCCAAGTAAGTGCACACACATTAGGAGCAGAGTAGTGAGTAGTGAACACACACACACTGCAAACGTGGATACACACACCCGGAGCAGCGGGCAGCCTTGAGTGGCGCCCGGGGAGTGATTGGGGGTTAGGTGCCTTGCTCAAGGACACCTCAGTCATATTTCTGCCGGTACTGGAATCAAACCAGCAACCTTTGGGTCACCAGTCCACCTCTGTTACCATTAGGCCATGACTGCCTAATGGAGTCAACTTGACTCCTAATGGAGTCAACTTCATCTTTCCAGCCGAGTGAGCCCACACTAACAGAAAACACTTGTTTATTAATAAACAATTAAAATGTATCCTTGCTATATTTGACATATTCATAATCGTTACTTTTGCCTTTTCTTTTTGACAGCTTTTAGGTTATTGGCAGCGCCACCCTTACATGTTAGCCTACATGCACGCGTCAGCACCGAGAACATGGAGATGGAGATTTTTTAGAATAAATTGCACAACCTATTTGATATTCCAATTAAATACTCAGTTAGGCTACTCATCCTAACCAACTATTAGCGGAGTGATTACAGAATGCTTAGAGTGGAGCGAGGAACGTGCTTTCGCTCCACTCCAGGCTTTGATCACATCCCCCCTCAGCAGGGTGAATACTAGGGTTGCCACCCGTCCCTTAAAATACGGAATCGTCCCGTATTTGTGAAATAAACAGCGCGTCCCGTTTTGAATCAATACGGGACGCGGTTTGTCCCGTATTTCCGAGTTGTCCTAAACGCATCGTCCAAAATCATTCCACCCGCATTCTGTGAAGACTCGTCCTATTCTACCCTTGATTGGGTAATACTCGCTGCCATTGTTGGTTTGATTGGTTTGTTTAATTCCATCAGGTTCAGGCCCAATCAGAGTCAGAGGAGGGCGGGTTTTTTAGAGTTGATAGCAATGCTAGAGCTCAGAGAAATCAAAGCACCGTCTCACAGTTCTTCATACCTCAAGCATCTCCCGAAGCAGATAGTGTAGCCTAATGACAGTTTTTTAATCAGCTCAATAATGTTCTGATTGATTACGTTTTCATATGCTGCCTATGCCCATTTGTTAAGAAATAATGTTACAATGTAAATTAATTATATCCAGTGTTGGGAAGGATACTTTTAAAATGTATTTCGTTACAGAATACAGAATACATGCCCCAAATTGTAATTTGTAACGTATTCCGTTACGTTACTCAATCTGAGTAACGTATTCTGAATACTTGGATTACTTCCACATTGCATTGCATTTTATAAGTGTAGGAATGCGGAATGGTGATGCGGTGGTGACGCGTTGTAACATGTAGGGATGGCGCTGCCAATAAAGTACCTAAAAGCTGTCACAAAGAACCGGCAAAAGTATTGATTATGAATATGTCAAATATAGCAAGGAGATATTTTAATTGTTTATTAATAAACAAGTGTTTTCTGTCTGTGTCACTGTCGCCTGCAAAGATGAAGTTGACGATGCTGACTCGCGATCTTTGCAGTATGCTAGTGAACGCGCCAGAGAGAAATGCGCATTTCATACGGATTACATAAGCAGAACGCAGTCTGTTTTGTTTCGTTTTGAATTGTTCTGTTTAAATGTAGACATGTCTGTGACTGTGAGGCAAGTATAATCTTACGCTAAGTTTCGGTTCATTTAAGAGACAAGCTCCAGTTCATGCGCCGGCGCCTCTATAAGTCTGAAATATTTAGCCTACTTCTTATTTATTAAATCCAGGCAATGGGTTGATGAAACATTTATTAAAATTAAGATACAATTAATACAACACGAAATTCCCTTTAAAGAAAGGCTTTGTGCTTTCTGTTTGAGGTCTCTGTAAAAGTTTTAAAGCAGTCTTTTAATGCCGCTTTCAGAGCGCTCACGTTCGTAACATTGTTTTTTCCTCATAAATGCGAACGCGAAAAAAATTAATAAAATTAATATTTTATGTTCTGTGGAGAGCCAACCCTTCTTCATCCGGTGGGTAGTATTACTTTTGGTTTGAGCAGTGTAATTCACAGAAGTAGGCTACTAAAAAATATTTTGCCACCTAAAAGTTAGTCACGTTTTTGTGTCACGCATGTTTATTTCCCTCATATTAAATAGAAAACGCATGTGTAGACACATTTTTATAATGTCTGGACTCCTTTATGACGGGAGTATATGGATATATAAACAGACGTTTTTAAATATATTCGTATTAAATGCATTTTCTGAGAATTTCTATTTCAAGTTGTTTCAAGTTTCAAGTTCCATAATGCTGGAATTGCTCAATTTTAAAGTATTTATTTTGTGGTGTAGGTCTACATATTTTATAATGTTAACTTCAAATAATTATTATAGTAATTTAAAGATGTGGTAGCATTGGATCTGGACGGGAAGGATAACTTACTTTAAGATGCTTCTTCAGGTTGGAGACGCTGAAAGGAGCTGGTTGCTGGCAAGCAGAGGTTGCACTGCACAGTTAGGCTATATTTCGTTCTCCCTTCTCTTTCTTTAATGTGAAATGCTGTTTGAATTTCCAATATAGATACGCATTCTTGCCCCGTCTCTGTTGTTCCGGCTCCATCTCTAGCCTACTCCAGCTCCCGCTGCCTGCTCCTCTTCCGACTTCATTGTGACTGATCACGCAAACCACGCATATGTTTGTTTTCACATTGGGGCTTCTGGGAAATGCTGAGTTGCCTTAATTTATTTAGAGAGTGAATAAACTCGTGAAACAGAGAAGTATCGTATAATGTAATCCGTTGATTTCAACAATGTAACTGTATTCTAAATGCCAACTATTTAAATTGTAACTGTAACGGAATACAGATACTCATAATTTGTATTCTGAAGACGTAACGCCGGTACATGTATTCCGTTACTACCCAACACTGATTATATCCATACATTATGGTATGATTTGTTTATTATGGTTAAGGTACACAGTCAGACACATGCATTTTTTAAATAAGAGAGAGATATATTTAATACATATTTAATAATAAAAATGTGCATGTGTGAAGAAAATGACTTATGCTTAACAAATCTAGAGAATTTCATCCTTTAACACTATATAATTATCAATAGGTCTGAATACATAAATAAATAAATACATAAATAGATTTTCTTACCAATAATAAAAATAGTGTTATAATTAAATTTAGAAATGTTTGTAGATTATAGGTTATTTATGTGTGGTATCACTGTTTGGATGGTGTTACATGTTTGAAAGAAACAGCTACTCAGTGCTGCACGGAGTGACAGAAGTACACTTAACGCCTAACATAGTCCAATACTGCACAGTACTACTGGTCTAATGATGTTTTTGATGTTCAACATCCTTTGCTAAAGTCAAAGTTTTTTCCAATCAAATTTAGTATTTGTTTGAGTATCAACGCATTTGTTTAATTTATAGTGAATAAGTTATGGATCTGTTAATTTAATAAGTTAATAAAGTATGGTTAACATCTCACATACAACTCAGACGAAAGGCAAATTTTTTTTGGTCTCATTGTCACACTTTGTTAACGTTGTTTGTGATAGAGAGTGATTGCATATATTCACACTGATTTCAATAGCAGATAGCTTATTATAATGTCCATTGGTACTGATCTTATTACTTTCCTGAAAATATGTTTTGAGTTATGATATACCACCATTGGCATACCGTCGGGCCTGTGGTCATTGTGGCCCCGAGGGCTTTGGCCCCCGCTGCGGCCGCCGTCCCTTATTTCTTTGTATTGAAGGTGGCAACCCTAGTGAATACACCTCGTCTTTCCTTAAAGCTCCAGTAGGTAGCTTTTGTAAACAAATATTTGTTAAAACTGTCATTATGTCCTCACAGTAGAATATGAGACAGATAATCTGTGGAAAAAATCGAGCTCCTCTGGCTCCTCCCTGTGGTCCTATTGCCATTTGCAGAAATACACCGCTCCCGGTCAGAAACAACCAATCAGAGCCAGGAGGAATGTCTTAGCAGTGTCAATCACGCTCGTGTACGCGCTGATCACCCCTCTCTTGCACAGCGCGAGCGCGTACCGTCGTTCGTGACTCTCCTGTTCGAACTCGTTCATCCAAATGAACGAATCTTTTTTCCGAGTCATTTCGTTCATTCAACGAACGAAATGACTCGCAAAAAGATTCGTTCATTTCGAACGAGTCTTTTTCGGAGTCATTTCGTTCATTCAACGAACGAAATGATTCGAAAAAGATTTGTTCATTTTGATGAACGAGTTCAAACAGGAGAGTCACGAACGTGCATCACAGAACAGAGCAAGGCGAGCATTTGTGCTTATAAAACTTAAAGTTTTTTATTTATTTTTGAAATGACCGGTCGTTTCGCTAGATAAGACCCTTATTCATCGTCTGGTATCGTTTAAAGCCCTTTGAAGCTGCACTGAAACTGTCATTTGGTCCTTGAAACGTTTGTGTCCTATTGAAGTCCATTATATGGAGAAAAAGCCTGGAATGTTTTCATCAAAAACCTTAATTTCTTTTCGACTGAAGAAAGAAAGACATGTACATCTTGGATGACATGGGGGTGAGTAAATTATCAGCAAAAGTTTTTTTTAAAAGTGAACTAATCCTTTAACGTTATCTTACTAGCTATTTATAACTTATAGAAAGAGTGCAACGTTATAAAGTTACATGTATTGCAAAATACATAATGATTTGAGGACCAAGTTTGTAGTCAAAGTATGGGCAGGCCATAGTCAATGTAAAGCATATCGTTGATGTTTCGTCCCTATTAGTGAATGTTCCATAACTGTTTATAATCTGCCGTCATCGGTGGTCCTGTTTACTAGCCTGCGCGTTCACGGCAGGCTCCGCTGTGGGGGAGGAGCTGTGGAGGGAGGGCTGTAGCGCAGCAGAGAGCAAGGGGGTTGGACCTGGAAGTTGTGCTTGTTCAAATTTTCAGGCTAAGTCAACATTTTCTCAAAACTCCCTACTGCAACTTTAAAGGAGCATTTCACCCCTGGGAACCTTGATCTTCATTGAAAGTGGGTCATATATGTATTCGAAATCTGTCAAAATTTTCAAATTTGGTGCCTTTTTGACCGAGTTATGACAGAAAGTAACTTTATAGCGCATTAGTTTGGTAAACCACATTTCCCACAATGCAACGCGTTTGAACAGCTCCAGAAGCCACTCCCACTAATCCAGAACTTTCACGGGTATAAGGTTGGAAAAACACGGGTTACAGGTTGCCTGGAACGATGTACTCCCAGTTACGAGTTGGAAAAACACGGGTTACAGGTTGCCTGGAACGCGGCATTACTGCACAAACAGTTCACTGTTGACGTTACGTTTTAAACGGGAATCATAACGTGACAATGCTTTAAGATCTTGTTTATATTTGACGAGATTAATCATATCTACATGTAAAACACTTACTTTACAGTCAGGCGTCCATTTCTCCCTGCTGGCTTCGGCTGTCGTTTCCAGTTAATTTTCGGGATGCGGAAATATGTATCTAGGACGCCTCTGTCCATATGCGGTGCGAAACTCGGATGGTTCACAACACTCAATGTCCGTGTCTGCCTCTGACATTTCTTCTAGAAGGAATTGGCATTTTAGAGATTCTTTGCAGCAGACAGACTCTAGCTCGGTGTCCATAGGCGCACAGTTACAGCACGAGCACCACCAATTCGCTACAGCGCGAGCAAGCCCGGGCTTCTCGTCTGCGCCGGGCTGGTCTCCTGCGGCGGCCGCAGCCGACGCCTCTTGTCAGCTGCTCTTCACTATATTGTGGCTCGTATAAATAGCCACGAACATCAGTTTCGAGCAAAAGATTTTCAAAATCCTTGTCTTCCATATCGTGTGTCATAAATTCAGGCATTATGGTAAATCTAACTCCTTGAGCGCTTATTAGCTTAGCTTGCTGTCTTCCAAGCAAGATGGCGGATTAATAGTTTAGTTTCTTCAGGTTTAGTCCCACCCACTGATCTGTAATAGGCCGGTGGGGTGAGTGGGTCCCACGCCCTTGAATAATAATGAGCTAAAGGCTGTAGTTTTCTTAATATGCAATGAAATTTATCTTCCGTCCTATCGTGACGCAAAATGACGATATTTACGTCACGATAGGACGGAAGTAAAACACTTAAATCCTTTTTTCTCCCATCTCAGAAAAAAACCAAGCAAAATTCCACCATCATTATAATATATGACTGGGTTTCTAACAATACAAACCTTAATGCAAATGGGTGAAGTGACCCTTTAATTTAAGACCTATTCAAACTAAAATTAAGACATTATTGCACTATTTGAGAAATGAAAGCCTATTTACGGACTTAAAATTATGACAGATTCAAATGTTATCTGATCTAATAAAAAATATACAAGACAAACTAAAATATGTTATCAATGAAATACAACCATAAACGAACCATAAAAAATGCTTGTTTTTCATGCGCAATAAAAACAAATAAGAAGAAAAATCCTGACTGAGGTTATCGTAATTCATGCATGAAAGGGTAAAAGATCATATAATATGTCTTACCTTGGAAGTCCTGACATGTCCATCGGCTGTTGTCTGCTTGTTGAACTTGGCTAGTTCACTAAGTTCAGTCCATCTCGAAAACCACGCAAAGAGATCTCGAGATTCACGTGGTTCCATATAGGATTGTTCCATATTCAGATAGCGGGGGTGCTTCTCGAATTGCACCGCGAGGATCGAGGAATTCTCATGAGGAGTCATGACTGAGGATACACGGGTGTTTCCTTATTCTTCTTCTTCTTCTTCTTCTTTAAGAGTTTTATGGCGGTTGGCAAACCAGCTAAAAAGGTGCATTTACCGCCACCAACTGGACAGGAGTGTGAAGCGTCAATAGCGTTAAGCAACTTATCAAAAAAAAAATAAAAAATCTATTTAACTATATCCTGTCAACCAATCCTGTTCCCCTTAGATATCTTATTAAAGCACTATACACCCTTTTCTCTTTCTGTGCGTTTTTAAATATGCTATCTAATGTCAACGTATTAATACCCACGGATGTTTCCTTCCTTTGCGGAAGAGTTTTGTCGACTAAACGTGACGCACGTATTATCCTTCCCCTTCACATCTGTCACAATCTTTTTGATATATACTTTACATTTGCAGTTTATATAAACCACACATTTTCACACATTTCAACAGGGTATCTTGATCCTTTGAGCGCTGCTGATAACACTGTGAAGTGACGCTCGAATGATCAAGTATTCCAATATATATAAGCTTTCATTCGATTCCTCCGTCCTCCTTTTCTTTCCTTGCAGCCTTCCCTCATATCCTGCAGGAGTGGAGCTGAGACGCGAGGAAAGGTAACGAGGATGCAAAAATAAGAAATGAGAGAAGCACTCCGGGTGTGGGTGTCCTGCATGGTCTGTAAAAAAAGATGGACGTCCTGCCACAGCCGAGGATCATAGACTGTAAAAAATACAGAGGATCAGATATCTACTGACTACTGGTGGACGCTGTTACACGCATGCGCGGTGGTGTGTTTTTGTGACGTCATATATGCAGTCACACACACTAAAGTTAGAGAATTGGTGCTTTGTATCGTCTTTGTAAAAGGAATTTAAATATAATAAAAAAAAAAAAATAAATAAATAAAAAAAAAGTTAGAGAATTGGTCAACAATCGCACGTGCTTTGATCTTCCAAGAAGAATCTGCAGAAAAACGATGGATTAATTAACAACATTGATTGTATATCGCTGGTAATTAATCTTTGAATCTTTATTTACTGTTTTGTTGTTTCAACATGTATAGTCGTGTGTAGTGTAAGTATCCGAAGCGGTATTTAAACGTGTTTAGCTGACACGACTTTTAAGATGATCATAACAATTCTCATTTTAATCTTATACTTCAGAACATAATACCATATGGACAGACTGCAGGGCTAATGTAAAATGAACATGATTTTGTCGGCTAATTATTACTTATTTGTTATTGCATTGTTCTAGATGAATGTCTTTAAAAAGGGCAGTTGCCCTGTAATTTCAAGTGCTGTAACCTGTATCACTGTATCCATTGATAGCCATGTAGAGAATCATCTAAAATTGGCAGTACATCATGATGGTGAGTATAATTTCACCTCTACTAATATTATTTTGCTTTATAAAATTTGATTAGAGTAATGTGTGTAACTTTTCCCCCCAGATTTTGTGATTAAGTGCAATTTACACTGTAGAGAAAATGCACATTTTCACTGCTGTTAATGTCCTGCAATGGTAATAAGAAAAGTGCAGTTAATTACTCATCTTCAAAACTGTAAACAAAAGTTGTCTATTCCTGGCCAGGAATCTCAATCTCCACTCCTGCATATCCCAGCAGCCACTGCTCCACTTCTTACTATCAGAGTCCGTCTATGGAGAGTCTTGGCACTTCCTATTAGCCCCATTGTATAAAAGGGGGTAATCCATCAGCCGGAAGTTGAAGCCTCGCGGGAGCCGCCATTGTAGCAGAACTTCACCTGCTGTTAGCAGTCCATTGACTCCCATTCATTTTGGCGTCACTTTGACAGCGAATAACTTTACATCTGAGGCGTCCAAAGACTTAATTTGTCCATTATTTATTTCTAAAGAAACACGACAATGTATAAAAGGCTCCATTACTTTGTATCTTACGTTATGGCCCCGTAGAAGCCGTTTTTGTTAAAAACAGGCTAACAATTGCGTCATAAGCACGCGACTCTCTGTCGCACAGTAGAGACATTACCGTATAGACAGGAGGAGAAGCTCGCAGGCAATCTTTTACTGTCTATGAGGCAATCGGGGGGACATAGAGGCATAAAGTCAAGGGAGAAGCCCATAGATAGAGAGTCCATAAAAGCAACGGGACAAAATATTTCAACAACGTTTTTGAGGAATTAGGTGATTAAGATTTGTCTTGCCACAGCTACTAGAAGATTTACAACTGTTAGACTGTCGTCACGCTCAGTTTGAGCCTGCGCAGTCGCTCGGCCATCAGACAGGAAGTGCAATAATCGGGCTTCAGTCTTCTCCGTTGAAATCAATGGGGTCGCAGTGTCCATTTCTTTTACTGTCTATGATTGTATATCATCTTGGTTGCAGTTCCATTATAATTCCACTGGAGGTGATCGCGGGCGAGTGCAGAATGAATGGGAGTCTATGGAGCTAGACGGCTAAATGTATCCCTTTCTCCTGCTTGTCGTTGAATCAACGTAGATTTTATTGTTGATTCCGCAAGTTCAATATAGATTATAGACCAAAAGTGGAATGAACGAGTACTTATGTCCTTTCGATGTCTTACAGGCTAGGTCGTTGTTGGCTGGAACACGCTAGCATTCTGCTATTATGTGACGTCATCACATTTTTGAATGGATTTTTATAACAGATAAGTGAACTTAAAAATGCAATTTTCAGCTCAGTGTATTATCTTAGCCCATCCTTTTGAATGCAACTTTCAAATTACTTGACAAAAAATTACATCCTGAGAAAAGTGGATTTCTGGTGGTGAAACCCCATAGACTCCCGTTCATTCTGCACTCGCCTGCGAGCGCCCCCGCATGGACAGAGACTGTTACTGCAGCCAGTCCAGAAACCGGAAGTAACCAGACACTGCCAATTCTCCCCTTATTAGACATTCTCTGATACTATAGACCAATTTCGAGCCTACGTCACAGTTACGTCACGGCGCTAGCTGGAGGCAAAACGAAGGGAAAACTGCAGGCGGACAATACAAACCAGTACAGATTCAGCTACATAATAAGGAGCTTAAATGATTATTATTATTATTATTAAATGTCATCTTGTTGTGTTGTTGGGTGCTAGAACCTTATGGACCTTATAGTGAAGGACATATCAAGCCTTTTTCATCTTCTGTAAAAATGTACAAACATTCTTGTGTAAAATCATCTATGTTTCAGAATTGTAATAGCTCTGAAACCTTTTCTCATGTGCTTGCAAATACACCAGATATTGTTGTGATTAATGAAGAGATCACAGAGGTGTTCGTTGTGGAGGTTGCATGTACGTTTGACTCTAGTATGGAAGAAGCCTTTATGACTAAGATGATTAAATATCAACCACTCCTAAACGTCATCTCAGAGTTAGGTTATCAGAGCCGACTACTTGTGCTCATATTTGGCAGCTTAGGACACACATATAGGCTGGTTGTAAGAGGGCTTCAACAACTTGGGATTGCCCAGAAAAGAGGGCTAAACGGCTAGCAAAGTACTGCGCTCTGTCTGCTATTATAGGCAGCCGTCATATCTGGCGGAGACGGTGCTACTTGTACCCATAACAACTGAGTGATGCTAAATATGGTGATGATCTGCTGTATGCCGCTAGTCCATGATTATGAACCTGCATTTGCCTGCGTCTATAGTATTTATGTCCCTGTAAATCATTTCTTTTAAGTGGACTTAAATAAATAGTTAAAATGTGTGTGTCTGTTTTTCACTATTGATGTTTTAGAGTTTCACCCATTCAATTCTGAGCACTTTTTTTCTGCATCGTGGCCGATTTGGGTTAGTGAATCTTTGTGTTTTTGTCGATTTCCCATTTATTTCCTATGGCGGGTCATTTTTGACCGAAGCGCACAAGTGTGACTATTGTTTTTACGACCACTTATCCTGCTCAAATCCCTTTCACTGTCTATGCTCGAATCATGCCCTCGGTTTGTGTGTTCATATTCCAATGCCATAAAAGTTTCGACCATTCCGATGAAGCTCTGCTTTTTAGAAATTAAAAACAGAAAATGTTCCGGTGACCGAAGAGCATCAGGGAAGAGGACATTGAAAACACGAGTAACAAACGATTATCAGTTTAAAGGTTGGACTCGATATAGTGTTTCTTCTTCAGTGAACATCAGTGATCGTGGATATTGAATCGTGTTTCCTGACATTTATATTAGCCTGAATTCAACATCAGGGAAATACATAAAGCAAATTTGCATGTAAACGCTTAAATACAATATAGGTCTAAATCCGGTTTATCACTTATATCAATGTTATTTAGGCCGCATCGTCATATCGTCCAGCCCTAAAACTTGTGTAGTTTTAATCAGTGTTTATTTAAAAACATCCAATTATGCAGAATATACAATGGTAAATATTTAATTTGATGAGTTGTCAATGCAATAGTCTATATAACAATACAACATATATGGTATGATTTTACCACTAAATGGCACAGCATATATAGACACAAAATAATAACTGCAACCTTTCTCTGCCTGGATTCATTGTTTCTGTGAATTGCAGCAATATTTGCTTCTGTATCTTTTGGTAGGGGGCTGGTGTTCGTGCACTTGCGCGTGCCGAGGACTGAAGTGCCTCTCAGACAGGACACGGCATGCACTGCTCTATGAAACCCATTCATTTCAAGGACTTCCAAAGATACATAACAGCTACAAGTGTATGCACTATGCAAGCACTTTATACAGGATTTACCCTATTATACTTTATCGACACAAATTGATAAGTCAAACAGCAAACAGCCACCCACAAATAGTCTATAAATAGGCTATCTTTGAGTTCACTTGAACAAGGGTTAAATTACTTGTCAGGCTACAGAAGTATACCATAATTTCTCCGTTCAATTAGGCCTAAGACATCGAGAGTCACGCAGACCTATAACAACCCAGCCACAACATATAATTGGGAATAACATGTCTTACTACCTTAAAGGGACCGTTCACCCCAAAATGTTAATTCTGTCAGTATTTACTCTCCCTCATGTTGTTCAACCCCGTAAGATCTTCGTTCATCTTTGGAATACAAATTAAGATATTTTTGATGAAATCTGAGAGCTGGATCACTCCTCCATAAGCTCCTTCAGGGATTGAAACTGTCCGGCCCAAAAGTTAATAAAGACATCGTTAAAATAGTCCAAGTGACTACAGTGGATCTTAAGTTTATCAAGCGACGAGAATACTTTTTGTGCGCAAAAAACAAACAAAAATAACGACTTTATCCAACTATTAATTTCCTTCTCTGTGGGCCTCTAGTCAGTTAACGTAGTGTGATTGCGTAGAGCTACGTCACACGTAGGCTCACTATTGGCCGACGCTGGTCATGTGGGTGATGCTTGTGACGCTGTTTCTGCCACAAAATAAGTGCACACACAACACACTTTAAAAAGTGTGATATACATGAATATAGTTGAGGACATAGTAAATGCAACTGACAACAAGAAACACACAATAGGCGTGTTTATCGATTTAAAGAAAGCATTTGATACAATTGATCATTCAATCTTGTTATTAAAGCTACAATCATATGGTGTGAGAGGAATAGTGTTGGATTGATTAAGTAGTTATTTGAATAAAAGACAACAGTATGTTCAGTATAATAATAACAAATCCAATAGTATGCAAATTCAATGTGGTATACCACAAGGTTCAGTTTTAGGACCGAAATTATTTATACTTTATATTAATGATATCTGTGATGTTTCGAAGTTATTGAATTGTGTTCTATTCGCAGATGACACAAACATTTACCTCTCAGGAAATGATTTAAAGGAATTGGTAATTAGTATGGAACAAGAAATGGTTAAAGTGAAGGAATGGTTTGATATTAATAGGTTGTCATTAAATTTAAACAAAACAAAGTTTATGATTTTTGGTAATAGAAAAAAAGATGAAAGTATTGTACTATCAATAGCAGGAACAAAAATAATGAAAGTTAGGGAAATCAGGTTTTTGGGTGTGCTACTAGATGAAGGGTTGACTTGGAAACCACATATCTCACACATACAAAAAAAGATATCTAAGAGTATTTTTGTATTAAATAAGGTAAAACATGTGTTAGATTATAAGGCATTGAGAACCTTGTATTGTGCACTGGTCTTGCCCTACATCAGCTACTGTGTGGAGGTGTGGGAAAACACATACCAAAGCAATACAAGGTCACTCTTTCTATTACAAAAGAGAGCTATACGAATTATATTTAAAACAGATTATAGAGAGCATACAAATGCATTATTTGTTGCCTCTAAATTGTTAAAATTTAAAGAATTGGTTGAATTACGGACACTTATTGTTATGTTTAAAGCAAAAGGTAGAGTATTGCCCACAAACCTTCAACACTTGTTTATCCTTAAAGAAAATGAAGGAAGAAGAAAGGGTCATTTTAGGTATCAAACCGCAAGGACAACAGCAAAACAAATGTGTACTTCAGTGGTGGGAGTGAAAGTTTGGAATTCTTTGCAAAATGGACTAAAGCAATGTAAAAATATATTTCAGTTTAAAAAAAAAAAGATTTAAAGAGAAAACAATGGATTTGTATGAACACTTATAGAAGATGATGATGATGGTTGTGATCATGGTTTGCTTTTGTTTTGAATGAATATTTATAGAAATTGATGATGATGATGATGGTTGTGATCATGGTTTGCTTTTGCTTTGGAAGTTTGCTTTTGTTTCAGGTTGATGTTTTGGTTTCTAGTTGTTTCATTTGTTATGTTGAGTTTATTTTTTATTTTTATTTTTTTGTGGAGGGGGCAGGAAATATAAGATATTCTTCATCCTGCCTCATTTTCATCATGGTTTTGTAAATTATATTTATGAGTATGATGAAGTAAGTTAATAGAAAATATCCATGAATGAAATAAACATAAACATTAACAACATTAACATTAACAAAAATATGAATTACTATAAATCCCTGAGAATTAAGCGTTTTGTAATAAAACTTGCTAAAACAGCATGACACAGTGAACTTACTAACAAATAAATGAAAAGAGAGTGTGTATCATTTGAATTCTTTATTAATATTATTTTATTTTAGCAATTATTTCTAATAGCTTAAGGAATCTTTCCTCTCTCTCTTATGTCTCCCTTTCTCTCTCTCTCTCTCTCTCTCTCTCACTTCTCTTCTTTCTTCTCTTTCTCTGGCCTCCTGTTCTAGTCTCTTCTCATGCTCTCGTCGCTCTCTTTCTTTTCTTTCCTCCTTTTATCCCTCACATACTCTATGACGCTGGATCCAACTGAACATTCAGTGGTCCGTCCAGCACACCGCATCCCGTGGCAATGCAGACACGAGTCAAAGCCGAGCTTGACAGCATGCAGAATAAAGGTGTCATAACCACAGTTTCTGAACCTATGAAGGGATGAAGATCATTCTGATCATTCTTAAACAGGCCATAGCTTTTTTACATCTGTTAAATAAAAAGGTATTGGTCTAATCTGAATTTAAAAATAAGACTGATTTCCATTGGCTAACTGCTTATGCAACAAAAACTCATTAAATTAATGTCAGAACTTTACATGCAACTCTGTGTAATTTATACTGAATGGGTTTTTGTTTATTTTTACACCGCAACAGGACATCCAAGGTTTCTTTAAGAAGAAACCAATAATTATGGGTTTAATTAAATATATATTGCAGAAATTTGTTGACAGATTCCTCTGCAGGAAATGGTTTTGTTTTGAAGGAGAAAAAAAAGCATATATTACTGGACTCGGTCGAGAACAACTAACATGACCAATGACCAAGTCCAATACAATATAAAACTGTGTAGAGACTGAACTGGAGAACTACAGCACTAGATCATCAGGATCCACAGATCCTTTTTTTTTTTTTTTTTTACGTCTGTATATCACGACAGCAGCCAGAACCAGCAGAAACACACTCAGTCCAACCAGCAAAATCCAATGATCTACAGGTGAAGGGAAAAGTGGGAAGAGAGTTTTTTTAATATTTTGAATTCACTGTTTAAGATCTTCTGTAATTCTCTCATGTTTTACTCACGTCGATGTTCAGTGTCGTCAGTTTTGTCTTTATCTGTGTCGTTCAGATTTCCCTTCGAGTCTAGAACAGATTCTGTACAGAATATTGAAAGGTTAGTCATGCAGTTTAGTATTAATTTACTGATTAAACATAATATTTATGCTCATCCAGTGATCTTCTCTCACCTGTGACTGTGACTGTGATCAAGGCTTCATTATTAGAGTCCAGAACTCTGTATGTTCCAGTGTCAGTGACTGTAAAGTCATGAATGATCAGAGTCTGGTCACTGATGATCAGTCGATCACTGCTGACCCCGTGACCTCTCCTCCACACCTCTGTCCAGTCGGAGCCAGAGTTTCTCTCCACTTTATCAGCGTTGATCAACAGAACATCCAACTTCAGATCCTCTCCTTTCTTCACAGAGATCTCATCTGAGAACAAACAGAGACATTCATCCTCAATCACAACTATAATAGTGTCATTTAATCACGGCCATAATCACATATTTAATATTGGAGGATCAGATGAAAACATTGGAAAAACTCAATCCACTCTGAATATTAAGTTTGTCCATTCAGTGTTTCTGCTGTTTCTAGTCCTGCACACAATACCAACACTATTACAGGAAATCCTGAAGCACAAGCTGATGTTTGATCAGTTTTGACTTTACCATGAATATGAAGATGATATTCCCTGATCTGTCGCTTCACTTCTCTCTGATCATTATTGTAATACACATATAAAAAGTATTTCCCAGCGTCACTGTAGATCAGATCCTTGATGATGACGTCACATGATCCTTCTTTAAACACTTGGTCATTTTCAGTCTTACATTCTTCATTCTCGCAGACAAGGGTGTTTTCTGATTGACTGATTAAATCAACAACAATAATCTCTCTGTCCTCAGATTCACATGACAGGATGATGTTTTCTCCTTTTTTCCCCGTCACAGATATAACAGAGGTTCCTACAAACACAGACAGAGTAAAATTAATTCAATACAAAGTATCAATACAGAAAAATACATGTATTGTTTCTCTCTATTCTCCATAATCAATGTCATCATGAACTATTCTTATTTTAGTAAAATATATTTAAATATATATATATATATATATATATATATATATTTAAATATATATATATATATATATATATATATATATATATATATATATATATATATATATATATATATATATATATATATATATAATTGTAGGTAATATGTAGCCAACAATATTAGCTGTGCCACATTTTAACATTTCAAATGTTGTCAGTGCAGTTGTTATAAATTCCTGAACATGTTTATTAATAAATAAATTGCATAGAGAAGTAATCATGGTGTGTTTGATGATATAATATACTGAGAAATGTACATCATTAATCCACAAATGTCAAGCAAAGTCACTTGGTGCAAAAGAGAAACAATCGACTAGATAAACTTGGAAATGAAAAATAAAACATTGTTACAATTTATCAATAAATATGATATACTGACCGCTATTTTTGATAACGCAAAAGAGCAGCAGCAGATTCAACCATCTGAACCTGATGAGAAAACAGAAGAGCTGGTTTATGTCACAGATACAGACTAATAACCATAATCACAAACACATTCATATAGGGATAAACCCAGAGATGGTCTTATATTATGGAGACGAGAGGGTCTGTGTCTCTCACCATTGGAGTTACAGTTTACATTAATCAGTTTCTTGTGGATTATTAGCGTGTTGGTCTTGTGAATAAATGAATATATTTGGTGTTATATCGCTAGTAAAGGTACAGTAGGACTGCATTGTTTGTGAAATGTGCTTTACTGCGGAAAACAATCGCAAATATCTCTATTAGCCCCAAAGTACTAGTCACTGCAAGGTGCAAAAAAACTACATTTAATAAGATTACACTAAAAACTATTTTGTAATTTAATACATATTTAATTCATTCAAATTATATATATTTTTACTGTAAATTTTCATCATTAGGCACACAGTAGTTGACACAACACATCATGTTTGATTTTAATTAAACAACATAATATAACACAATATTTTTAATTAAATGATACATTTAGTCTTCATTCATTAAAATGCATAATATCAGCATCATATCATATGCATACATGCAGTTAATAGTCAATATTGTCTTATTATAACTGGTAAAACCTGAAAGCCAAAGAAGAAAACATCTGTATTTTTTACTTTCTTAAGACAATATACAATATCGTCTCGGTTACTTACGTAACCTCGGTTACCTTTCGAGAGGTCTCTCGTATTGCGTAAGGCTAGCTTACGCTATGGGAAAACTCCTTTTCTCAAGAATATTGAAGTAAATTTTTTTTAAACGCAGTGCAGCTGCACAGCAGACACAGATGAGCGGCTAGCGCAGTCATTGGCTGTGCTGCGGCAACTGCACGAACCTATGGCGAGGCGGCTCAGACGCGGAACCAATCAGGCTGCTTCGCGCACTGGCACGTCAGAGCCCGCAAGAATGGGCGTGGCCTAAGCCTTCATATTGGCCCATTCAGCCAAAGGTATTCAGGTTAAGTCGACTGATCCGATCCCCTGATCCCACCAGCACAGCGGGTTACGCAATACTCGTTCCCTCTTCTCAGGGAACCGAGGTTACGCAAGTAACCGAGACGTTCCCTTTTGAGAGGTCTCTCATATTGCATAAGGCTAGCTTACGCTATGAGAACCCCCTTCAAAACGCCGTGCGTGCTTAACTTCGCTCCATATGGCAGATTAATCAGTTTGCCTGCGTGAGGAGGTCTCTCCTCAGCAGAACTGGCCATGGGGCTGTTTCCAGCAGCTGTACCAGCTCGGAGAACCATAATTGGGTCTTCCAGAGAGGTGCTATTAGTAGCACTGCACACTTCCTCTCCCTGATCCGTTCGATGACCTGTGGTAACATCGTGACCGGAGGGAATGCATACAGCGGGCGGCTCGGCCAATCGTGGGCAAGCTCGTATCTGCTAGTAGAGAAAAATATTCGTCAATAAGCGTTGTCTTCTGAGGCGAAGAGGTCTACCTCTGCCTAGCCGAAGATGCTCCATATTAGCTGAAACGACTGTAGGTGAAGAGACCATTCCCCTGGGGGAACACTGTCTCTGAATAACATATCCGCACCCTGGTTCAGTATGCCTGGCACATGCGCCACCCTTAGGGAGTGCAGGTTGTACTGAGTCCATA
The DNA here is from genome assembly GCA_026230005.1 of Gila orcuttii. Taxonomy (NCBI): domain Eukaryota; kingdom Metazoa; phylum Chordata; class Actinopteri; order Cypriniformes; family Leuciscidae; genus Gila; species Gila orcuttii. Next base: position 46,701,157 of record JAPDVR010000010.1, read on the forward strand.
AGATGAGGTTTTTGGCCATGGCGTGCAGGTTGTTTGACCTGAGACCGCCCTGGCGATTTATATAGGACACCACTGCCATGTTGTCCGTCCGGACCAGGATGTGGTGACCTTTTAAGTATGGGAGAAAAGCTTTCAGCGATAGATCGATTGCTCTCCTTTCTAGACAGTTTACATGTAGGCACATCTCCAGGCGTGACCATAGGCCAGAGACGGGCCTGCCCACGTAAAGGGCTGTGGGTCTTTGGGTTATCAACAGTTCCTCTGATTGGGCTATAATCAGCCAATCGTTGAGGTAATTCAACACTCACACTCCCCGCTGTCTCAGGGGGGTAAGTGCTGCGTCTATGCACTTCGTAAAAGTACGAGGTGCCAGTGATAGGCCGAACGGTAGTACTGTGTACTGGTAAGCCTGCCATTCGAAGGTGTATGTGGATGTGAAAATAAGCATCCATCAGATCCACTGAGATAAACCAATCCCCGGGGTGAATTTGCAGAAGGATTTGTTTGGTTGTCAGCATTCTGAACGGTCACGTCATAAGCGCTCTGTTCAGGTGTCTGAGGTCTAGGATGGGTCTGAGACCGTCATCCTTCTTTGGGACGAGGAAGTTGTAACGACTGTAAAAGCCCGATTCGCTTTGTGATAGTGGGACTGTTTCCACAGCTCCCTTCTCTAACAGTTGAAACACTTCGGTGCGAATAACGTGAGCCACGTCTCTTCTCACCGTTGTCTCAAACACGGCTGAAAAGCGCGGGGGGTCTGCGAGCAAACTGTAGCGAGTAGCCTCGTTTATGATGAATACATGAACATTTCCAGAGCTGCTCTGAGAGAACGCCTAATGAGCATTTTAATCATTTTATTTGAGAAAAACCATTGTCAAATAGGCTTACACTTTGAAACAGGTCTTCACTACAACCCGTCAAAATAAAAGTTTGGTTTAACTACTAGGAGAAATTATGACAGAAATATATTACTATTGTAGGCATACAATAGAACGTACTTCTCAAAATAATAATAATAACAACAACAATAATAATACAATTTATTTAAACATTAATTAAGGCATATATTTTTTGTCCATGGTTTAATTTAGTAAATCTGTTTTTTGCAGCGCTTTCCCAAAAAATAAAAGGACACAAGTTTAAATTTTCATTTGATTGCCACCGTTTTTGATCATATATTTGGATTAAATCATAAAAAGAAACATTAATTTTCTGAATAAAATACATTTCATAGGACTATATTATTTTTAAATTTTTTTATAAATTATTAATGTTAAAAATGAGTTGTTAATCTAATTCATTATCAATTATTGAATTTAATTGATTAGACATGTTCTATTGAAATTTTAATAAACAAAACAAACAAATGGTTTCAAGTTTGTTATAATAAAAGCATTTGTTCAACCCCAAAAAAACCTGTTTTCTTTAATTTAACTGTCATTTTAACTGATGATAATAATAATAACCATAATTTAATAATACCGTTTATTTAATAATTGATTAATACTGTAAACCGTGATATTTTCTGAGACGTTATCATACTGTAAAAATCTCATACCATTACAACCCTACACGGGAGAGTCCCCCCCCCCACCCCCCACCCCCCCACTCCCCCACTATTCAAAAAGTAACTCAGTAACTTTTACTTGAGTACATTTTAAATGAGCTACTTTTTACTTTTACTTGAGTAGATTTTTAGACCGGTAATTTTACTTGTACTAAAGTAAAATTTCATTGAAGTAGTAGTACTTTTACTTGAGTAGAATATTTAATTACTCTTTCCACCTCTGGTAATGCCGTAAACGAGCATCTGTCGTGACATTACCTTCCCTGTATAACCGCTTTTGTGAGAAAATACCTTATCATTTACAAACAAGTAATCAACAGCCTGTTCGCGAAACATGTTTTACGCTACACAATACTTTTGTTGGGAACAATATAGATTTTACTATGATAAAGGTTATTTTATACAAGAAGACAGAGAAGGGAAGGTGATTTGGTGATAATCTAATAATGATATCAATAACCCCAATAATAAAAACCATCATCATTATCATGGTCAACATCATAATCATCATAATCATGATCACAGTGGATACGTTCAGCATAAACGCTTCGACAGGAGAGTAAAGTTTGTTTTGTTTTCGATATTCCCCACACATTCACACATCCAAAATGACTTTCCCAAAAAAAATTTTAAACCTCATTACTGCTAAAAAGGCAAAGCTAACAATGTTTCACAAGTTTAATTTTCAGTATTTTCGTTCTATATAATAAGCACTGCCCCACAAAAGCCGCCGCAATGTGAATTACTCCGGGAAAGCTCGCTCTCGACAGAGATGCGAGTAAGGGACCGTGGGGAAAATGCACTTTTTCTTCGTTTCTAGCTACAGTATAATCAGTGTTGGGCAGTAGCGTCGCTACAAGTAGTGACGCTAGTTTAACTACATTTCTCAGTAGCGTGGTGGTAGCGTCGCTGTTTTCTGAATCAAATAGCTTTTCAGTAGCGAAGCTCTTTTTTTGATCAAGTAGTGCGGTAGCGTCCACACAAGCTAACGTTACATTTTCCCAAGCATTTCTAAAGCTCAAGCTCAAATCGGAAAAACACCTGCTAAGTATCACTGATGCTGGATCAGTTAGTGACGGTGACTTCTTCTTGTTTTACGGTGGTTGGCAACCATAGGGCCATATGATTCATTACCGCAATACGGAAAACATGGACTGAATTGCGATATCCATGCATAAAAACAAAATTTACTGTATAACGCGGAATTTCACGGAATGAATGAAATGGATGAAAAGAAGGTAAGTAAACTTAAATAAAATCGCGATATAGACTAGTGTCTGTGAATATTAAACCGCTTAAAGACTATTTAAAAAGGAATCATGCATGTTCTGCGTGTCTCTGTGAATGAATGGCTCAGACGCGCGGATTGATTTACCACACACTATAAGCACCCATGACGCTTGCGAAGTTTTCAGTAATGGATCGATGAACTTCATCTACACAGCCGCTCTGAGAGTCACTTTAGCAGCATTTTAGCTTGATTTGAGAAAAACTATCGTCAGATAAAAAAATTAAAAAAAACAGAGACTCAAAGGTCTAGCTACATGGCAACCTGTCAAAATAAAAGGTTGGTTTAACCTTTGAAGAAAGTTTTGCTTAAATCATAAGGCCTACATTTTAAATAATTGGTCATTACAATTTAAACCATTAAAAAAAAACTATTTTATAGAGCCCTTAAAATGTAATTTATTTAAAAATGTTAATAAATTATCGTTAAATTATATACATTTCATGATTCAATTAATTTCACGTTTTTGATTATTAAAATGTTATTTAACCATTAAAATGGGAGTCCAGAAAAATGAAAACAAAATAAAACTGAATTTGGAATGTGGGAAAAAATAAAACGGATTTCATAGGGCTCTACAAACCAGCTTTTTGGTGCATTACCAGCACCTTCTGCTCCATATGGTGTGACATCACGTACCAATATCAATCCTTGGGCTGACACGTGAGAAATGGAAAAAGATGCACACACTTTTGACACCTGGTTTTGTTATAGTTTTATACAGTTATATGGTTTTATATAGGCCTAGTTATGTTTTTTTTTTTTTTTTTGGCCAAATTGGTTTGGAACAGTTGTTGAATAAACAATTGAACTGACAAATTATGCCTGCCTATATGTTTGATTGACAATTTTATTGATCACTGAGATATCATTGACTTGGAATTAAGTTGGTTCAATATAAAAATTTAATTTGAAAAAGTAGCTTAGATGTAGTAAACTACTTTTGCCATATTGCTGTAGCTTAGCTTGCTACATTTCCCAGGGTGGTAGCTTCAGTGTAGTGAAGCTACATTTAATGTAGAGTAACTGCTAGCTTAGCTCACTACATTTTCTAAGTAGCTTGCCCAACACTGAGTATAATGCTTTGTTTCTAACTATTTTTGTAATAGCTTTTTTATTTTAAAGGGCCCGTTGACATGAGACCAGTGCAGTTCGGTAGAGGACCTCAGTGGGCATCTTTCACAGCCTTTTTTTTGACCCCTTCTTGTGGATATTCATTCAAGGGTATTCATTTTGTAATAGCTTTGTCCATCAGGGAGACAGAGACATCAAACCAGTGTCATTCAGTAGAGGAGGACATGGGACAACTTTCAAAACATCTCATTTTACCCCTACTGGTGGAAAAATTTATGACCAAATTAAATTTCTTTTTGTAATAGCTTTATCTATCAGGAAGAGAGAGAAGTAAAACTCAAAATTGTATTTTGTACTTAAACATTTCAAGGTAAGAACAATTAAGATTTATGAGTACACTAATTCATACATTT